>JAQQSK010012401.1:0-11894 GCA_028658325.1 Potorous gilbertii | reverse complement strand
TTTCATGCTTTTCTTGCATGTCTCTCATTTCTCTTCCCAGGTTTTCCTCCACCTGTCTAACTTGATTTTCAAAATCCTTTTTGAGCTCTTCCATGGCCTAAGCCCATTGGATATCTATGTCAGATGTTTGGGATACAGAGGCCTTGACTCCTATGCCTTTACCTGATGGTGAACATTGTTCTTCTTCATCAGAAAGGAAAGGAGGAAACATCTGGTCACCAAGAAAGTAACCTTATATGGTCTTATTTTTTCCCCTTTTCTGGGCATTTTCCCATCCAGTTACTTGACTTCTGAGATTCCTCTCCACCCCTGCCCAGATCCACCCAGCTAGGGCTTGGGGTCTGAGATTCAAATGCTGCTCCCCAGCCTCAGGGCTTTCAGCAACAGGTGTGGCTGCTATTCAATGTGAGCTTAAGTTCTGGTGCTCAGGTGGGGGCAGGGCTGCCTCCCAGGTTCATTTCCCTCACAGGGTTTATGAGGAGACCTTCCGTAATAGACCCCAGCTCCTTCCTGCTCCGGGAGCCTCTGGCCACCCACTGCCTCTGCCGCTGCCACTCCCTCCTGAGGGGGCCTGAGTTATGGAGACTCCCGCTCCCCTCTCAGCCAGCCCAGAAGTCTCTCTCACTGACCTGTAGCGCCTATGGACGGAGGGACCTTCACAGCCACCAGAGATTCCGTCCCTGAAGCCTGCTCAGATCTGTTCTTCTCCATGCTGCACAGCCAGGGAAGGGCTAGGCTCCACTCCCGTCTAGTGCCTGACAGACCTTTGGGATTGGTTTTTCAGGGCTCTCTGTAATGGAAATCTCCTCCACTGTGTTGCTGCATGGCTTCCACTGCTCCAGAATTTGTTGGGAGTTCTTTTTACAGGAAATCCATGGGCTGTGGGTTTGGAGCTAGCATATGTGAATCTTTCTACTCCGCCATCTTGGCTCCTCCCCCTAGCTAAGCTAATTTAGTCACCCTAGAATCATTTTTAAAGGTATTTGGAGAGCTTTGGAGGAAATCTCAGGGAAATTCCTGATTTTACTCTGCCATCTTTGTTTCCCTCCCACCCCAGTAACGATCGATTAAAGTTCATGTTATAATACTCCCATCTCAGTCAAACTCTTCTTAGCCTCCACAGCATCTTGTGGGTAAGGATTTTGATCCATTGGTTCTTCCCCCATGGTATGACAGGCCACTAATAGGTTTCTTTCTCCCTGTATATATTATACGGCATAGAACTTGCTTAGAGAAAAAGCACTTTCTCGGGTACCTATTCAACAAACTCTTAATTCTAATCATCTCAAACATATCCCCTTAAATTCTAGTTGCTTATCTCTTCTCCCTTTTCAATATACAGTATTATACGGGTTATGAATTTAATTCAGTGTGAGAATCTGTTCATCATGAGATTTGTTCTCTTTGCAAAGTAAATTTTTCCATAGGGAATAATGTAAAGTTGGATGATCAGTACCATATCCCCAAAAATATTCATGTAAAATAATTAGTTATAATTTTAAATAAGGTTTTCTTATCCCCAACGTGTCTGAAATACAATAACAATGATTACTACACAATATAAATTGAAAATAAAATAAATTAACCTGAAGTTTACCTTTGAGAAGAATTGTGGCTGGCATGAGGGTGATGAGAGGGAGGAGGAGGATGAAAGGTTATAGTATGGAAGGAGAATCTCCTTCTTTGACAGCATTAGGAATTGCAACTTGTGGAGAATTCTCTCTTATTCTACTTTCCCTAAAAGTAAGACTAACACTACTGCCTTCACTTATTTTTCATTTTTTTAGAATCACTTTCATTTTTGACTCACTGATTTTTTCTTTACAGTTGTTTCTGATTAGGACTCTATCTAATGACACTTGTTTTGGACGTTTTTTCAAAATGTCATGGAAACATGATATTGCATTATCGTTAAAAATATTCTTGGCTCTCATTGCTACAACCTTATTTAGGTGATGTTTTTCTACAAAATTTTGACGTTCATACTGCAAATTTTTCTTTGTCCTGCAAGACAAATTTTGTGGAAAAGTTTTCCTCATCCAATGAAGCATACATACTCTTTCTATTTACTAGAAAAAAAAATGGAAACCTTCTACCTCCCAAAAGGCATTACATTCATGTTCACTATCTCTAGCACTAGGTTCTACTTCCATAAGTTTCCAAATATGCAAGCTACGTAGAAGGATTGGCATATTTCTTGCTCCTAATTACCACTTTCAGGAACTTAACTCAGAAACTTCTCTAGATATTACACTACCTGTATTCTTGTCACAGTCACTCGTTGGCCTGTGGGACACTGTCCTTCCTTTCTTCAAGAATAAATTGCTTTTACAAGATGCCTCTCTACCTCTCTCAAATTCAGGGACATTGGTATTATTGTTATGGGGTAGGCCAGGAGAGGACCTGGGGAAGCTTGAGATAACCACCTGTACTCCCACAATACCCGCTAATCTGTTTGTGAATCACTGAATCTGGAGAATAGAGCAGGAGGAATCTGAGATAGCTTTGCCTCTAGGTAGATTGATTCAGGGTCAGGATATGGGTCCTCTGCGCAAGTATGGTATGAATTTGTCTCCAAGATTGTTAAGGAACTCTTGAGACCCCTAAGAATTTATTTGTTCATTACTCTTAATCTCTTTGCCAGTGACTTTTTACCTGCTTTTGTGTTCCTGGGAACTGCTTATTACTTACCTTTAGGGACTGCTTTTACCAGGATTGTTTGACTATGTTTGTGTTAGAGATTATTTATTTGTCCCTTCAGCCTCTAAGTGATCTATTACACCAGAGGTTGATAGTGATTTAGTCTAGAATACTCTGACTCTTCAGTTGTTCAACTTTTCTCAACTTCAACTCTGACACAGTCTCCTTCATTGAGAACAAATGTGATAATTTGGCTTTTCCTATAATCCGTCCATGATCCTAAATTCTAAAATCCTCTTTTCATAACCTATTTCATTTCTTTGTTTTACGTCACTCATACTCATCTTTTGTCTTCACCATCCCCTCTAGTCCCTCTACAGCCTGTTGTTCTAGGTATTCATCATCCTTGACCTGAAATTATATTCCTCCTTTCATGATATTGCTCCTATATGTGATCATCTCAACTATATACAATCCTGTACTTTAGAATATTCTCCTTAGTCTATCACTACTCATGTCTCCCCCATATTTCAAATTCCATATTTTCAAAACTGTATTTAATATTTCCTTCTTCTGACAGGACTTCCATCAGTAATTTTTCCATTTATCTAGATATTTATGTTCAAAATCTTACTAATATCTTCTTTTTCTTTTTCTCTACATCTAATCAGTCATTAAATCCTGTCAATTCTATTGTTCTAATATTGCTTTCGTATACCAATCTACTACTCTATTACTACTGCCACTGCTATAAGCCCTTACTTCCTGCAGCTGAATTATTGCAAAAGTCTCTTTACCTATTTTCAGTGAAATATGTAAATTGAATACTTAAAATGATTTAATTAGCTTGATATCCAGTGATTCAGATTACAACTAATGGACATCTGGCCAAGCCAGGTGTCTTTGATCCACATCCTTCAATCCTTTGATCCAGTGGACACATCTAGTGTACTAAAGGCCTGCCTTATTTTTCTCCAGAATTTGTGAAAATAACAGGAATGTTTGTGCTGTCTGCCTGTCACATGTCTGCCTTGCCATGTGATCTATCCATCTTTCTTTAGATCCTTGTGCTTTCACTTTAACTCCCATATTATCATTTTTTGGATTAAGGAAAGATATCACATGACATCTGTTCTTAAGCAGTAAGTCATATGATTGTAGATATTAAATCATATACAGACTAATTGGGCAAATATCAAAGTATAAACACTTTTTTAAGAAGTGCAAATCAATGCACAGATTTTATCATGCCACTATGTTGCTCAAAATATTTTAATGGCTTTCTATTGCTTACTGAATAAAGAACAGACCTATTAGCAGAGTGAAATTGAAGATCCTTCCTAATCTGCTACTTTTCTGTACTTCTAGTATATTTTACACAATATGCTAGATATATACTGTACTAAAGCTATATTTAACTACCCAGTGTTCTTGATAGTATGCCACACCCTTTGACATTATATTCCCAGTTGAATAATTACTTTTTCCCTTTAGGTCTTAGCATGGATGCCTCTTATATATGTGTCATGAAATTCTGTGCATTATGATCCCTTATTTTTCTGTTACATTCTTACCAAGTTGTGAGTTCCCAGAGGGAAGAGGCCATATCTAATTTTATTTTTATAGTTTCCCTAGTGTTTGATACCATTCTTTGAAAGTAGTAGATGCCTAATAAACATTTGTTAATGTAGAATCATTTAATATTGAATTTTCCCCCATTTCACCTTTTAAAATGTAAATGTAAGGCTTTGGTTCCTTTTATTTTTTTTAACAAAATCCATGCACTTATATTTTGTGCAACTCAATGGTATTGCCTTAAAGAGTTAATATAGCTTCCCTGGATAAATTAAGGCTGACTTATTCTCCTGGAAAATATTTGGAAAAATTGGTTGGAAAGATTCTTAATTTTACTGTGTACATTGCATGAAAACGATTCTTCTACTTTCTATAGATCAATGCAGTAACTAGATGTGTTTAGGAAAAAGAAAGATATTCAGCAACAAATCTGCATCTCAAAGCACGTGCCTGTGGTGATGGAGACTCTACTTAGAATCTTGGGGTAGAGGTGGGACCACCATTGCTTTATTGATGGTGTACACCAGAGGCAGCCTTATAGAGAGATTTGCTGGGCTGTATTTCACTATTATAACTCCATCATGGTCAATTAGCCCGACATGTTCCTGGCTTTTATCTTTGAAAAAGGATGCTTCTTGATTATTTATATTTCCAAAGGCTGTTATTGAGTAATTCAGCTTAGTGAAGAACTTCAATATGCTTCACCATTGTGACTGTAAATCCAGGTGTTAATACTCCCAGGTGGCCCATCATCTCACCAGAGATGCCTAATAAAGTTGCCATTAGCTAGCTGTATATAGTGAACTAAACTATACAGCTAGCTGAACTTCCCATTACTGAAAGGACTACTGGGGAGGTAGAGAAGATTATCTAAGTAGGGAGCTATGCATGGTCATAAAGAAATCAAGAAAACAAAGGAGTTTCTTTTAACCAAAGTGAGTATTCATGAGGTATGGGGCCTGAGGGCAGTTATGAAAGGAAAATTTGATATGTTTCACAATAAAAGTAGAAGGATGAAACTGATGCCAAATAGTGGTCACTAATGATCAAGTATGGAATTAAATGAATTCTCATAGGGCTAGACTGCCCCAGAGAATATTCATTCATTTACCTAGTGAAACATCTGTTGGCAACATCTACTTGGGGAGCAATATGGAGAAGGAATGAGAAAAGTCCCTTTGGGTGTTGCCTCTATTTTCCCCCACCTCTGACTTTACCTACAAAGAGATACAATCATCTCCTAGAAGTTCTTACCCAGTAGTATTCTCTGTCATAGTACTATCTTACTTCCTTGCCATTCGAGACAAAGCATTCTGACTCTCCTCCCATTATACGTGCCTATTTGTACACATTTATTTTACCTACAATTTTGATAGGAAGAAAAGCTGTGAAATGAAATTAGAAATATAAGGCCTATGCTAAGTCATTAGGTTCATTGTCCACATGAAATTCAGCAATGTTTCCCAAAATCATTAGGATTCAAAAAACACTTTCTTGCCTACCACCTTGGTACTACTGTCGTTATACTATGAGCATTTCCATCTTTCCCTCCCAATCTTCCTAGGTTTCTTATTCTTCTGCTTATATTGGGAAACATATACATATACATATATATATATATATATATATATATATATATAATTTTCCCTTTCATATCTGGCCTCCAGCATAAATATTCATTTTGCTAAAAGAGAAACTTCTTTGTTGTCTTGAGGTGTTTGTGTTTGTGTGTGTGTGTATGTGTGTGTGTGTTCATAAGTAGTATCTTACTTAGATAATCTTCTCCATTCCCCTAGTTATTCTTTGGTATTGCCTTTCTACTATTCAGGTTCCTGGACAGAGGAAAACAAAGAATCTGTTTCTGGGTAAAAATCATACTTATTATTCTGTTTAGTGGAGAAGGATATAGTGTTACAATTACAAGTAGCATTAATTATCTGGATGGTTTTCAATACCTGGGTGTATTGTGAACTTGTCAACAGCTGTAATTGAAGGCCTACTATGTGCCACTGACTTGCTTAACTGTTAGAAATAGAACATATAATTTCTGACATAAATAAAATGATAATCTGATTATAAAGCCAAAAGATATGTACAAAATAACCAGACAATGATATGAGATAGTACAAAATTGAAAATAAAGTATAACAGTGTATAATAAAGACATGGTAATTATTTGTTCCATGGTGATATTATGCTTCACTTTGAAATTAAATTATTGCAATACTTTTCTATCTGTCCTTCTATACTTAACCTCTCCTCCTCTAATCTACCCTATACAACTCTGCTAGATTAATCTTGCTTAGAGTTTCCATAATGCTTTTTGCCCCTCAAAAACCTTTAACAACTCTATTGTTTATATCACACAAGATTTTCATTCCTTGGCTTAGCTTTTAGAATGTTCCATAATATGGCCCCACTCTGGCTAGCCTAAATATTTATTGCCACCAGTACCCAGTATCCCAATTGTTAAGTGCTCTGATGGTAGAGTCTAGTTCAATTTTGTTTTGGTATCTTCAGTACTTGCCACAGTGGTTTCCTGTCTACAGTGGAAACTCAGTAGTTGGTTGATGAATTGAAAGTGCCCTCTGTCATTTAGTTAAATGAGCCTGTTTCTTCTCTTCTGGACATTCTATGTCCATCGTCAGTTCTATGTCCTTTGCTTATAATATTTCTCCTGCTTATAGAGTCCTTCTTCCTCCTTTTTTGGGTCTATTCAAATCTATTCAATCTTCAAGATTTGGCTCAAGATGATCACCTTCACAAAACTTTTCTTCATGCTTATTAATTTCTATTCATGCATCCCTTCTCCCCAATTAGAATGTGTGTTCTTTAAAGACAGAGAGAAGATCTTATACTTGTTGTTCATCCTTCATAATTTCAGTGCAATATTGGATACATAGCACTCGCTATGCATTTGTTGAATAATGAATTTAATAGATATAAAATTCTTTGTTTGTCATATAAAACTCTTTAAAATCTAATTCCTTCCTTTACTTCCAGGCTTCTTATCTTCTCTCATGAACTCTATGATCAAGCCATACTAGGATACAATACTTTCTTGTCCTTATACATGATATTCCACTATCTTCCTTTTCACTGACTTTCGTCCATTCTTGAAATTCTCTTCCTCACCACTACAGTCTTGCAAGATCACTGAGATTCCATCAAGACAGTTCAAATGGTAGCTTCTTCAAAAACTTCTGTTCATTTCCTCTCATCTATTTGGTATGGGGCATGTAATCTATATCTATATCTAGGCCTATGCCTATCTCTCTCTCTCATTATGCATTTGTATATACACACCTATATTTATACTTGCATATAGTACTAATGAATATAAATGTATTTACACATATATACATGTATGTACATGTCATGTGTGTGTTGTATCCTGGAGTAGAATGTAATCTTCCTTGAGGCAGGGTATATTTTGATTTTTCTTTTTGTTTATTTTAGCACTTCTTTGAGAGATTAGCTATGGAAAATTAAAATTACAATCTTATTTCCCTTTTTTACACTTCTGTCCATGAGTTTTGTGGAGGAAGAAATGTGTAACATTTTATTGACTAAAGAAAGGTGGGAGCTCATTTGTTCCTGCCTTTTCTTAACTGAAGGGCTAGGTCAAAAACATACTGTATTTTTATTTACATTTCCAATATATAGGAACTGCTTAAAAATTGCCTGTTACAGAAAAACTTGGGAAGACCTACAGGAATTGAGCAAAACTGAGCAGAGCCAGAAAACCAGTGTACACAGTAACAGCAATATTGTAAGAGATCAACCATGAATTACTTAACTATTCTCAGAAATACAATCCGTGATAATAATCCCAAATAAATTTTGATGAAAAATATTATCCAGCTCCAAAGAAAGAACTGATAGAGTCCATAAATTGAATCTATTTTTTTTTGCTTTATTTTCCTTGTTTTCTTCTTCTTTGTTTTTGTCTTTGTTCTCTTTTGTAACATGGCTATTATGGAAATATTTTTTTCCATGACAGGAGTTGTATAATCTATATCCAAGTGCTTGCCTTCTCAAAAATAGGGTAGGTGAGGGAGTGAATTTGGAAACCAAGAATAAAATTGCCTGTTGCTTTATTTACAATTAATACAATTATGTATTAATTCATTTGATCTTCAAAAGAAACCTGTGGAATAGTTAAGTAAAAATAGTTTGCTATTATCTTCTCTAGGAAATTGGGAAAAGTGACTAGCTAGGTAGCATTGCAAGTATCTCATGACATGACATTAACTGAGGTCTTCTGATTTCACAGCCAATTCATCTTCCAGGATATCATGTTGCCTTTTTTTTTAAGGCTATATCACAAGATCTTCAAAGACTACCTTCTAAATATAACTATCTTACCAATGGAGTCTAGCCCATTAACACAGTAAAGTATTAGCAGAAATTGTTTGATCAGTTTCCCAGAAGGGAGTAGGACTTGAATGAATGGAAACATCCAGAGCAAGAAAGCTCTGATTAGAGAAAGAAATACAGGAATAGTCCAATTATATCAGAAATGATATAAATGTTGTTTGATGGAGGGGGGCATCGCCAGTCGAGGGGGCTGTGTATCACACTGGTATGAAAATATAGACAAGAAATATGAAATGAGTTAGTGGAGCAAAAATGACATATTTTACATTCCTCAGACCACCCACCAACAACTAAACTGTAGGCCATGCTTTCAGCTGAGTGTAAGTAAGCCTATAAGTCTGAGTTTTCTCTGCTTTGCTGTTTTGTTTTCATTTTCTTTGCTTCTGTACCTATCTCTTTCTGTTCTTCTTTCTCTCCTCTTTGTCTCTCTATGTGTTTTGGGTTTCTCATTTTCCTTTTTTACCCTCTGACACTTCATTTCCATAGACAGATAGTAGAACAGGTTAGTTCAGTTATCAAGAATTCTTTTTCCTCCGTGGAGTTTTTTGTTTTTTATTTTTAAGTATTAGTATGAATAGTGCCCTTAAAAGAGAGAAATCATCATCTCAAAAAGGATCATTCACACACACACACACACACACACACACACACACATATTTGAGAAAACAAGTTACCCAGGATCAACTAGACCTAAAGTACTCACCAAGATTTTCCTATAATAGGAGTAGTGACCATTTGTAGAACAGCACCATTAAGCTGAAATAATAATTGCTATGTAGAAGGGACATCACAGATCAGCAAGCCTAATTTTCTCATTTTATAGATAAAGAAACTGGAGCCCAGAAAAGTCACTTTGCTTGATAGGTAAGTGACAAAGACAGGTGTTGAACTCAGACTCTTGGTTCCAAGTCCAGCTTTCCCCCCCATGAAACAGTGGATATTTTTATCCTCATATTGACGAGGAAACTAAGGATCAGAGACATAGGGTGACCTGATGAAATTCTCCAATGATTTACTATTTCTTCCCTCTGATTCTTATTTTGTAAATTAACAGCAAGAGATATGAATTCAGGTATCATGAAGTACAAATAAAATTATGGAACCTATGATTTGGAAGTTTCTTAAGGTCCATTTTATGTAACCCATATATGAACAAGAATCTCCTCTACTACCATAAAACTAAGCCAAGTAGAATATTTTGCTGTTTTAGTTTTACTAAAAGTGCCTCTGATTGAATAATGTGATTAAAGAAGATCTTCCCCATCCATTGATGGGCCCGCTCATTGAGAAGCTTGATTCAGGGTGAGGTAAGGTTTTACTTTAGGGCTTACTGACTGGAAGTGTCTGTTTGGCTAGAGGAGACTCCGGGAAGCCACTAAGGAGCCCCCCCCCATGGAAAATCTAGATGATGGTGCTTCCCTCTTTGGCACCTATAGTCAGACAGCTGGATCTGTCTGTTGATTTATGATATATGCATTGATTATGGTCATATAGAGGAAGCCCACATCTGTGGATCTTTGATTTCTCTGTATTTTATGTGAAGTTAAGGTGCTGACTCCCTGGAACTAGGTGAATTGATATATGTGGTTGATTAAAGGAATGATACATGTGCTTCATTAAAGCAATTGTTGACCCCTCAAAGGTTGCCTTTCCTTTTAGAGAAGCAGATCAAAGAACCTACGATATCAGGCCCCTCTGTGTATGTATGACATAAATGGTACGTGGTTATATGGTACTTTTATTTTGTTTGAGTATCTCTTTTCTCTCTCTCTCTCTCTCTCTCTCTCTCTCTCTCTTTTTGAATGTGTGTGTGTGTGTGTGTGTGTGTATGTGTGTGTTTGGATGTGTAGGGTATGGGAAGAAGACTCAATGCATCTAAGGCAACCCATTTCATCTCTAATTATTGTTAAAACATTTTATTTTGGGACATATAGGTAGCACAATGGATAGAACATTGGCTGTAAAGTCAATAAGATCTAAATTCCAATCTGATCTCAGATACTTATTAGCTATGTAACCCTGGGCAAGTCATTTAACCTTGATTGCTTAAAATAAAAGACTTATTTTATTTTCTATCTGGAGCTTAATTTTGCCTCTTTGTAATTTCTAACAATTTTTGCCTTCTGGGGCTAAGTTGAAGGAATCAGATCTCTTTTTCCTATGACATGTTCTCAAATATGTGAAAACAGCTGTCTTGTAAAAAAATCTGATTGTGTTCATCTTTCATTGCCAAAGAAGACCATGCTATCAGGAAAATGATGACATGACTTGAACTTGACTTGGTTTTGAGTAAGGGAGGCTGTGCAGGTCACCAGCCTCACTTCTCCTCCGGAGTCATTTGAATCCAGAGACCTGATATTCTTCAGGAATGGAGGTAACCCTGGAGATAACCCAGAATGCACTGGGAGACGTTGGGTCCTTTAGGCCAAGGTCTTTGCAGGCACTCATTTAGGGTGAGGCAACACCCATTCATTGAATAGGCCATTTAAGAAATAGCCAGGGCATGGCCCCTTTAATGAGGTCAAGAAAAAGAAAGACATCTGGGAAACAGAAACAGTTACTCTTGATAATCACTGTCAAGCTAGGAGGGTCCAGAAGAGCACTCAGGCAGGGTCCCAATGGAGTCCCAGTTTCAGAGGTCAATAGGTTTCAGGTTTGGGGAGAGGACAGGGGACAGGAGAAGGAGAGGGAGGGAAACTGGAAAGGAGCCAATAAAACCTAAGTCAATTGGGCATCTTTTGGCCATCCAAATTTACCTTCCTTTGGAGAGGAGAAGGAAGGGGAGAGGGAGGCAGACAGGAGGGGAGGAGGTGAGTTACACAGTGTTCTGCCAGCCGCATCTACTCACAGAATTGTGTTCATCCTTCATTGTTGAAGAATACCATGCCACCAGAGAAATCTGATACCATAAAGATGTTAGAACAGAAAAAAAACAATAGCTCTGGAGTCAGAGGATCTGAATTCAGTCCTAATTCTGCTATTTATAACTTGTGTGACTTTGGGCAAATCAGATTCCCTTCAAGGGGGTTAGTTCTCTCATAAAATAAGAATGTTGGACTAAATTTATTCTGAGCAACATTCTAACTCCATATATATGATCATGAGAATTGCTATTGAATTCTCTACATCTTGAAGTAGTCCAAATATTTCTAGAATTCAATTCAATACCTTTTGATGACATGGAACTTACCATGAGTTCTGGAAGGAAATGTCAATAGCATGCAAGTTTGACAGATTCTACCAAGGTAGAAAGTCTTCTCACAGAGTCATGGAAATTGAATGTGTTATCCAGGAGTTAA
>JAQQSK010012400.1:0-11894 GCA_028658325.1 Potorous gilbertii | reverse complement strand
GATTGGTCATATGGGTAATTAGAATGTTCAGTGTATTGGGGAGGGGGGAGGGGACAAATAGGGAGAAAATTTTGGAACCCAAAATCTTGTGAAAATGAATGTAAAAAGTTAAATAAATAAATTTATTTAAAAAAATTTTAAAAAAAAGAAATAGAAAGTACTGCAAAGACCATGGAGTCCAACCCCTCAATCAATATTTATTAAGCATCTACAATATGCCAGGCATTGTGCTAAGCAGTAGGGATACAAAAAGAGGCAAAAGACAGTCCCTACCCTGAAGGTGTATACAATATAATGAGGGAGACAATATGCAAATACATATATACAGAGTAAATTATATACATGATAAATATAAGATAATTAACAGAGGAAAGACATTGGAATTAAGAGAGATTAGAAAAGACTTCCTGTATGATTTTAGTTGGGATGGGACCTGAAAGACCCCAAGGAGATCAGCAATCAAAGCTGGAGATGGAGAGCATTCCCTGCATGGGGGACAGTGAAAAAACATGCCTGGAGCTTAGAGATGGAGGGTCTTGTTTGTGGAACAGTCAAGAGGCCAGTGTCACTGGAGCAAAAAGGAAGAAAATGTAAGACTTGGTTGGTAGGACAGAGCTAGTATACGAAGGACAGAGAACTACTGGAATTCACTGAGTGACATGAAGGTACTAACTCTTTAGGAAAATCACTTTAGTGGATGAATCTCATGTCTCCAAGTGCTTTTCAGGTACCTCAGCCTAAGTGTCCAGCAGACATCTTAAACTGAATGTGTCCAAAACAGAAATCATCTTTCCCCCTGAACTCTCTTCTACCTTCCCTATGACTGGAGAGGGCAACAGTCTCCTCCCAATCCTTTAGGTTCCCAACTTAGGAATTACTATGGATTCCTCACTACCTCCCACCATCCTTCCATATCCAAGCTCTTGCCAAAATCTTTTGATTTCAGCTTTGCAACCTCTCCCAATACCTCCTGTCTTCTCTCCTCTGATCCTGTCACCCCCCCAGTACAGGACTTCATCACCTCACATTTGGATTATCACAATAGTTGCTGATGGGTCCACCTGCCTCAAGTCTTTCCCCATTCCAACCCATCTTCTATTACACCACAAAAGGTAAGAGAATGCAAAGAATGATCAGAAGTGGGAGTAAACCCAGGGTTCTTTCCACTAAATCCAGTTATTTGCTAGGAAGAAAAATGTTAAGGAAATTTAAAATGTTCATGGCCTGGAGTGTGTCTGTGAGTTGTGCATGGAATAGGTTAAGAATATGGCCATTTTTCCCCCTTGTTTTACCTGAAAGTTCTCCCAATGCCCCTACCTCCTACCTGTCTTCCAGTACATTTTCCAGCACTCCCTATTATTCGCCAGTTCTTCAGTCTGTCTTAGTTCCCCTCCTTGGGAAGGCTGAAGCCATTCAGAACTGATGATAAATGAATGGAAGAGGTTCCTAGAGGGTGTACAGTGATTCATCTGTGGTTTAAATGAGGTTTCAAGAACATATTACTCCTATTAACTTACCCCTTATTAAAGTGCCCTCCAGGAGCTGGGACTGACTCAGACTCCACCACTTTTTTCCTGAATTAATCAGCCCAGATCTCTGAGTGCAGAGGAGACTTTGGAATGCTGTTCCTTGCACCTAGGAGGCAAGGTGGCTGAGCCCTCCATCTATCATGAGTAGGGGTCTTTATAAAATCTTTATTAGAATAATTTACATGTGTATAGAAGATGTCCTCGATGAAAAGACAGGGAGAAAAAAAAACAGGCTTTCTCAAAAGCAGATCATAGCTTTACTTTAATTGATCAAGAGATGCAGAGAATATAAGAACCAGTTGTGTTGCTTCACGCTGTTTTTCAATGAGCATGTGTTTGTTTTCTGTCCCTTTGTACCTCCCAAAGCAAAACCTTTATAACAATAGTCTGATTTCTACATTGAGGAAAGGAAACTCATTTCTTCATTTTCCATGTTCAGAAATGTTTGTCTTATTCTACAAAATGAATCAACCATCATAGCACAGCATCAAAAATCTTCAGTCCTGGACAACTAGGTGAGACAGTGGCTAGAGCACTAGTCCTGGAGTCAGGATGACCTGAGTTCAAATCCAGCCTCAGACACTTGCTAGCTGCATGACCCTGGGCAAGTCACTTAACATCAATTGCCTCCAAAAAAAATTTAGTCCTCTGGAATTGTGATTGGTCAATTCATTGACTGGAGATCTTAAATCTTTCCAAGTTATTTGTTTTAAAAATGTTGTTATTGTCTAAAGTATTGTCATGGTTCTGCTCCCTTCACTCTGCATCAGTTCGTACAAATCCAGGTTTCTCTGAACTCATCCTTTTCATCATCTCTTATGACACAATAGCATTCCTTTTTTGATTAATAGCACAAACATGGCTTTCAGGAGCAAAACAGGCTAAAAATCATCCTCTAATAAGGACTCTCTCCTATATGTCTTAAGATCATATAGGTTTCTTTGGTAAATGCAATAGCTTGCAAGCATCGTTCTATTCCATAACCCTCTGATTATTAACATCAAGTAAGGCATAAAACAGGGAGGTGTATGTTTTCCAGAGTTGGTCATGGTAATGGAGGGTGTCTTTAGTTCAATTCAACTTAATATACCTTTTTTAATCATCTTGGGGCAGGAGTTATGCTAGGTGCTAAGGCATAGCTAAGGACACTAAGACCAAATGATTCCTACCCTCAAGGAGCTTATATTCTCTTGTTCAAGCCTTACCTCAGTTTCAAATGGAAGAATGTAAGCAAGCAATGAACATTTATTAAGTACCTACTGTGTGCCAGGCACTGTGCTGATACAAAAAAAGGCAAAAGACAGTTCTCTGCCTTTAAGGAGCTTATAGTCTTATACAGGAGACAACATGCAAACGAATACATACAAAGCAAGCTATAGAAAGAATGAATGGGAAATAATTATCTGAGGGAAAGCACTAGAATTAAGAGGAGTTGAGGATAAATAAAAGATGGGATTTTAGTCGAGAGGTCAATAGTCTGAGCAGAGCAGGGAGAGCATTCCAGGCATAGAGGAGAACCAGAGAAAATGCCCAAAGCTGAGATAGGGAACGTCCTGTTCATGGATAGTCAGGAGGCCAGCGACACTGGGTCAGAAGATCAAGGGTCAGGGACTTTTCGATAAATCAGGGGACATTTATTAGTCATCTAAGTGTGATTTAGATCTGAAAGGGCCCTTAGAAGTCATCGAATGCAAGTCATTCATTCTACAGTTAAGGCTCTACTTGCTAAAATGTCCCAAAGTCACGAATTCAAGTCGTTTGACTCCAAATCCAGCCCTCTTCCAAAGCTGGCCACTTCCCAGAACTTCATGGTTGGGAAGGATTGTAAAGGTTTTCTAGCTGAATCCATACATATGCACAATGTCTAAGCTTAATGAACACTACCAATGATAGTGATGATGAACTATCACCCTATCGTCTACCTTTTGTGGTTAAACTTGAAAGGCATCTAACACGGGGGCCTCCACTTTCTCTCTTCTACCTTTCTTCTCAACACCTTGCCATTCAGCTTCCAACCTTAACATTCCACTGAGACTGCCATCTCCACTGTTATTAATAATCTCTTAGTTACTAAATCCAATGGCCTTTCTTCCAGCCTCCTTCTCCTTAACCTCTCTGCAACCTTTGACCCTGGCAATCACTCATTCCTCCTTGACATTCTCTTCTCTCTGGGTTTTCAGGACCCCCTTTCTCCTAGTATCCTTCCTATGTATCTGACAAACCCTTCTCAGGTCCTTTTGCTGGATCCTCAACTAGGTCATAGTCTCTAACCAGGCGGGTCCTCAGTGTTCTGTCCTGGGCCTTCTCTTCTGCCTCTATACTCCTTCAGTTGGTGATCTCAGTGGCTACCATAGACATAATTACCTTCTCTACGCAGATGATTTTCAAATCTACATAGCTTGCTCCAAACTCTCTGCTGAAGTCCAATGTCGCATCTCCAGCTGTCTTTCAGATATCACAAACTCGATGTTCCATAGACATCTTAAACCAAACGTGTCCAAAACTGAAGTCATTATCTGTCCCCTTAAACATTCCACATCCCAACGCACTCTGACTATAAAGGGCAACACCATTCTCCCGGTACCTCAGGCTCCCAAGGTAAATCCCTCACTGTATCTCATCATCTCCCACATCCCAACTGTTACCAAGGCCTGTTGACTTCATCTTTGTGGGACCTCTTGAATACACCCCACCTTGTCTCCTCTGACATTGTCACCTCCCCACCCATCAGGCCCTGGTCATCTCATGTCTGGACTATTGAAATAACCTCTGGGCATTCTCTCTGACTGTCCCCATTTCTGGACCTGTCTCTGTCCTCTGCTTTGACTACTGAGCTCTCTGGCTTCCTTTAAGTTCCAACTAAAACCCTGCCTTCTGCAGGAAACCTTCCCCAGTCCTCTTATTCCCAGTGCCTTCCTTCTATTAATTATTTCCAATTTATCCTATATAGAGTTTACTTTGTATATACTTGTTTGCATGTTGCCCCTCCCATTATGTTGTGAGCTCCTTGGAGCAGAGACTGCTTTTATGTCTCTTGATCTTCTGTCTGGCACATAGGAGGCACTAAATAAACATTTATTGACTGGTTGATTTATCACACTTACTATGTGCCAGGTGCTATGCTAAGCAGTTTACAAGCATCATTTCATTCTATCCTCACAACAACCCTGGGAGGTAAGTATATTATCACACCTTTTTACAGTGGAGGAAACTGGGGTAGACAGAAGTTAGGTGACTTGTCCAAGGTCACACAGCTTATAACTGTCTGAGGTTAGATTTTAACTTGCTCCAGGCCCAGCACTCGGTTCACTGTGCCATCTAGCTGTCCAGCTACAATACGCCTCTCCTTGACTTGGAGACCTTTTTACAATTTACAAGCCACTAAACCAAAGGATATTCTCCATTGACATTGGGTCAATGGTGACTTCACATAAGTACTACACCCTAAAAATCAGATTCACAATAATCAGCTTCCAGGATGGCTTGGCCAAAGGTATCAGGAGGAAGAAGAGACTAGAAGACCAGTAAAGAGGATGAAACACATGGGGAGGGGGGTAATAAGGGCCTGGACTATGGAGATGACAATGGAGAGAAAAGAACAGGTGTTGTTAGGGAACAATTATTAAGACTCAATTTCCTAACACACAGTGGGTTAAATGTGAAGTAAAGGAAAAAGAATGAAAATCAACTACAGTAATGCCTCACTTATCCAGAACTCAGCTATACAGAAAATTTCCTATTTAGGAAAAGGCCAAGAATCAAGGGTAAGAAAATAAAGACTCCTGAGCAACCAAAATTGATGTCATGAAGTCCATGCACTAAAAATGCACACATTTTACTCACAGAGCAGCCTGTCAGATACTTTCTCAGTGTTTATTTATTCTTACTTCACACAAAATTGTAACAAGCTTAGTTAGTACCCAGATCCCCCATAGAGAAGCAGCAACGAAGTAGCACAGGGCAGGAGGACTACAGACAGGCAAACTGAGAACAGGAAGAACTGATAGAAGCCTAGCAGTGATGGAGGAAAAACGAAAAACTCATTGAAAAAGACATAGGAACTAACACATACACACACAACTCACAGCAATGTGGCACCATTCAATATAAAGGTAAATTTCCCTACATATTCCTATAGTCCCTGAGGACACCAGCCATATTACACAACTTATTGTTGTTCAGTCATTTCAGTTGTGTACAACTCTTCACGACCCTATTGGGGTTTTTTTTGGCAAATATATGTATCAGCAAGCACCCTAACACACATCCAGGATGACCTACTGGCACAGGTTCTTAGATCTACTTTTCTAAGGAAAGCAACTTAAAAGAGGTCAACAGTCTTCTTTAATTACATTCACCAACAGAGAAAATACAAGCAGAGAAAAAAAGACCAACAGGGCTTCTGTCTGATCGTCAGCAATACGTATATCACAGATCAAAAGGCAGATCCAACTGTCTGGCCAGTCCATATATACATAGTTACCACAGAGAAACACTTACATCTGGGTTTTTAAAGGGGAAGGGGCGCTCCTTAATGATTCCCCAGAATCTCATTTGGCACATGAACCTTCTTCCAAAGAGTAAACCCCCAAAGCAAAACCTCACTTCAGAGTATACATACACTTTTCAAAGTTAGGGGGCTTCCCAACCCTTCCAGTGTCTCGTTAGAAAAAAACAAAAGGTGAAGGCCTTCCTATAAAACAAGCCTCCCTTAATCAAGCTTCCTTTATTGGGCTCCACTTGAGGCCTATTAATGGGTGGGGAAGATCTTTAACTCTCATTAACATTACAAGATCTTACAGTGAGTGATTTGCTGTTTTCTTGTGCAGCTCATTTCACATATGAGGAAACTGAAGTAAATAGAGTTAAGTGACTGACCTAGGGTCACACAGCTGGTAAATTTCTGAGGCTATATTTGAGCTCAGCCTTCCTAATTCCAAACCCAGTGCTCTATCTACTGTGCCACCTAGCTGCCCCCATTGTAAACCTGGCTTAAGCCAATTAATTTCCTTCCCTACTACTTAATGAACTCTATTTTCTTAAGCAGAAACTTCCTGAAGTGACAAGTGACAAATCCTTGATTTATAAAATCTGTCAATTCTATAAAATATATATGTATATGTGTGTATGTACATATAGGTATATATGTGTATGTATGTATATGTTTTGCCTTGGGAAGCTTCTAGCCTGGCTACATCTTGTATTTTTCTATTTATTTACATGTTCTTATGCAAGAAAAATAGGAAATAATTAACAGAAGGAAAGCACTAGAACTGCGACAGATTGGAAAAGTCTTACCTGTAGAAGATGAGATTTTTAGTTGAGACTTCACGGAAGTCAGGGGGATTATTAGGCAGAGTCCAGAACTTTCCCCAGAGTACCAGATTGCCTCTCTAGGGGAAGAATTCCAGAACATTTGAAGATACAGTTCTCAAATGAACATCTTAATTTCATTGTAAGTTTTTAGTGTCTTGCCTTCTCATTCTCAAGCACAGAACTGCTTTTAGAAATTAGAAGTTCAGATTTGCCGCTTACTTAGAGGCATTGCCTTGAGGAAACTATTTCACCAGTTCTTCATCTGTAAAATTAAGGGATTGGAAACGTGATACAGTAGAAATCCTAACCAGCTCTGCTCACTAGCTGTGTGACCTTAGACAAGCCAACTGACTTCCCTCAGGCTGAAGGCGTTGTCAATGGTCCCATCTCTGGGCTGCTTCTAATGTTGGTAATCTGTGATGTTGTAACCTGGAGGCTCAGGGAAGGAGGTATTGCCCAGTGAGAGAATGGGAAAATGTCAGATTCAAAATGTAAGCTGCTGGCATGATTGGCACACCATGGGCTTTCTTTGAATCAAGTGCTAGTCTCCGAGCGCCCTCTGCTGGCAAAAGAAAAACAATAGTTAGCCTATTCCTACAGCGTCTGAGGTTGGTAACGTCTCTAAATAAGTGATACATTGAATCCTCAGAAACATTGTTACCCAAGCTAGGATGATACAGGAGGAAGGATGCTATGTAGATTCCTTTCATGGAGAGCTCTCTATTCTCTTTCCTTTCAAATGCATTGGATGTAGTTTTGATTAAAAATAAAAGGTACTTGGGGGAGGTGGGGAGGGGTGGGAATCCTTCTTAGAATAGACACAGAGGTCTCACTAGGCCAGAGTTTGAGTGGCTTTTTCCCCCCACCCCAAACTGATCAGGACTCCAGAAACCCAAGATAGATCATTCCATCAGCTAAATTCAGTCCAAATCCAGTCTGGAGAGGCCTTTATCCTGACTATATCTTGAATGTTTCTATTTATTTACATGATTTAGCCCCCATTAATATGTAAGCTTCTTGGAGACAAGGACTAATTGTATGTATTTCTAATGCTAAACACAGTGCCAGTCATATAGTAAAGCTGTGGCTTCATAGATGTTGAAATTTAATTAAGTTGATAGGGACCATAATTTTAGTTTGCTTTGAGTAACATAGCACAACTTTGAATGAATGAAATAGCTTACAATTAAGATAAGGGCGTTCCCCAATTTATATATGAATCCTACCTCCAATCAGCAGTCTCCAGGTGAATGACAAGACCCCACGCTCCTTTCTTGTCATCAGCTGTGCTAAGCTGTGCCTGAGTGACCCAATAGTGATAAGATTTCAAGCTAGAAGGGACTGTAGAGAGGGACTCCTAAACCTCCATTTTACAAATACGTAAGCTGAGGCAACGGGAAGAAAATTGATTTGCCCAAGGTCATGTTATTAAGTAGCAGAGATAGACTTAAAACCCAGGTCCTCTGACTTTCATCCAGTGAAGGAAGAGTCACCATTAATGAGAAACGATGTGGATGGGATTCTTAGTTAGGGGCGGTTTGGGCAAGAAGGTCTTCTAATTTCTTTGTAACACCAAGACCTCCATAATAACAGATGCATAAGTAAATGCCTTGCTTCTGGTAGGCACTGAATATAACTTGTTGAATGATTCAGTAAAAACTTTAGATGCCCCCACAAATAATTTTTATTCATCTGTTCGGTCACAGTAAGCAAAGACTCTGAGCACCTCCCATCTCCTCTTTGTCCTACTAAGTGCAAATCCTGGCTCTTCTACTTACTTTCCACATGACTCCAGAAAAGTAATTTAACCTCTCTGGCCTCCATTTGCTCATTTGCAAAATGTGACAGTTGGATTCGAATGCCTCTGAGGAGCCTTAAGAAATATAAATTCTCTTGATCTTAGTTCCATCATTAGGTTGAGAGCTACTTAAGGACAGGGCCTGTCTTTGGCCTCTTTTTGTATCCCTAGTTCTTAACACAGTACTCAGCACATAGTTTCAATTGAGTCATTTCAGTCATGTCCGACTCTCTGTGACCCCATTTGGAGTTTTAAAGATACTGAAGTAGTATGCCATTTCCTTCTCCAGATCAGTTTACAGATGAGGAAACTAAGGCAATCAGGGCTAAGTTTAATAAATGTTTATTGACTGTAAAATGAGGTATAAAATGGCAGCTAGATGGCACAGTGGTAGAACACCAGGAAAACTCATCTTCCTGAGTTCAAATCTGGCCTTAGATACTTACTAGCTGTGTCACCTTGGACAAGTCACATAATTCTGTTTGCCTCAGTTTCCTCATCCATAAAATGAAGTGGAGAAGGAAATAGCAAACCATTCTAGTATCTTTGCCAAGAAAACCCCAAATGAAGTCACAAAGAGTCAAACACTGTTGAAACAATTTAACCACAAAGCATTGAGATGGTTGGAGTAGGTGGTCCCTTCCAGCTCAATATCTGTATCTTAGGTCTCTTGGCCCACAGATAGTACTGATTCAGGGTCTTATCACCTCACAGCTGTATTACTGAGATAGTCTATTGGTTGGTCTTCCTGGTTCAAGTTTTTCACCTCTCCCATCCATCCTCCAATCAGCTGCCGAAGTCAGCTTCCCAAAGTGCACATCTTGATCACCCCTGCTCCTACTCAATAACCTCCATTGGCTCCCTATTACCTCCAGGATCAAATACAAAATATTCCTTCCACTACATAGTTGTTTGCATTAGAATGCAAGCTCCTTGAAACTGAGAGCTAGTTTTTTTGTCTTTCTTTGTGTCCCCAGCATTACCAGTGCCTCACACATGGTAAGGGATTAATAAATGTTTGTTGACTAGCTGACATACCTGAGCTTCAGTTTTCAATTCACTTTAGTTTTGTCAATAAGCACTTACTAAGTGCCTATGATTTATATCCCAGGCACCATACCAGTCAATTAATGAATATCCATTTTTTAAGCACCTACCAACTGCCCAGTGCCATGCTGAGACCTGGAGAAAACAAAGGCAAAAGACAGCTCTTGCTCTCAAGAGCATAGTCAAGTCTAACTGAGGAGACCCCATGAAAACAACTGTGTTCAAACAAGATACAGGCAGGACGAAGAGGAAATAAGCAATGTCACCAAAAAAATCCCCAGTAGTTTTAGCTTTCAAAATCAGTATCTGCTGCATGCACCCTCGATCACAGAACACAACCCTTCAATGCCTACACTTTCCCTTTGACAGGTGGATGGCACCGCACTATCCAGCCACTCCCACACTCTCACCTCATACTCAGGCCAAGCCAGTGAACAGCCTACCAAGCCCCCTGTGCCATTTTGAGCTTTATCACCATGCCTTTGCCCACATGGTTCCCTATGCCTCCAATGCCCTGCTCACCACTCATCCCTCAATATCCAGGTCTCTGCTTGGTCACATACGCCCCATTTCATCATGACTTCCCAGATACAGATAGGCCTGGAAGAGAATCCATTGGTCACCTAGTCCAAGCCCCATTTTACAGAGGAAGGAAATGAGCACCAGGACTTGCCCAGAATCTCACAGGTAGCCAGGAACCCAACCCTCATTCTCAGATTTCCCATCCAGCATCTCCCACTGCTTCATATTGCCTTGAGACCCAACTCAAATGTCAAATTCGCCATGAAGCCCTGGTTAATATGTCCCCTCCCTCATTTAGATAAGGAAACTGAGGCAAACGGGGTTATGTGACTTACTCAAGGTCACACAGTGTCTTAGACTGGATTTGAACTCAGGTCCTCCTGACTCCAGGGTTGGTGCTATATTCACTAACTGCCATTTGACCTTTCCTCTCAGACTTTGAGCAGCAGCTACACACTATCTTTCTTGTATTTAACTGTTTAGTTCTTATATTATAGCTATTTGTGTGTGATAACTGTCTCTGACTAGACCCTACTTCACAATAGACTAAATATTGTATTTTTCCCCTGGATCTGTGGTTTTACTGGTATAGAGAGTTCCTGGTGTGGAAACTCCCCTCATTAATGCAGACTGGTACCTGTCTACAACTTCAACAACCTGTCTAGGGGACGGAAAGATTCAGTGACTCGACATTGGACTTGAACCCGGAACTTTGGATGATCAAATGTCAATCTTTTATGCCTGTAAGGGCACAGGGACCATGTCTTGAATCTCCATGTCTCCCCTGGTTGTTATAATGGTACCTTGCACTCAGAGGGTATTCGCCAAAATGTTTGCTGAATTGACAAAACCTTTTGTCCATCGTATCCAGAACATATGTACACAAGCCCACTGCGCAATAACAGAAATTCACATTTCTAAAGTGCTCTGCAGTTTATGAAGCCTTTGGGCCCAACATTTCTAAAGGCTGTTTATCACTCACATTAACTCAATCATTTAACACTTCTAAATCCCCCACTTCCTTCCCCTAGTCCTTGATTTCAAGGAGGGTGGAGAGGAGCTCACAAATCAATGAGCATCCTGGGATTTGATCCTGGGTAAGGGCACATTCATAGCTAAGGATACTATTCATAGCTAGCTGACTCCTCCAAAATAGAGTGGTGACTTGTACATTAAAGGCATTGTTCAAATTTTTGAAATGATTATTTCCTTTGTATATCTCCCTATCTTCTGGGTGGAAGGACCTTCAAGATTTCTTCTCTTCTGACTTACCTTCTGATGAATTTCAGTTTCAAGTGGCAGATACCCAGAAATTCTGACAGCCCACTAAGAGGATTAAAGAGGCATTAACTGATGCCATTAAGTAGAAGGTTAGAGCAGGAAGGGATGTTCTAGATCACCTAGGCTAGAGGTTCTTAATCTTCATGTCATAGATCCCTTCGGCAGTCATTCTGGGGAAGTCTATGAACTCATTCTCAAAATAATGCTATGTGCATAAAGCAAAACACATAGGATTATAAAGAAAACCAACTATATTTAAATAGTTATTATAATACTACAAGAAAATTGTGGAACTTAGGTAAAGAACCTCTGATCTGGTCCATTTTACAAAATAAAGGAACAGAGAAAAACAGAAATGGAGCAACTCTAATTCCTGTTTGTAGAAAGTAAATGGAACCAAG
>JAQQSK010012399.1:0-11894 GCA_028658325.1 Potorous gilbertii | reverse complement strand
TCTCTCTCTCTCTGATCAAGCCTTTAAAACTGATAAGTGTGACTCCATCAGCACTGAGTGGTCAAAATGTACCAGAGATCTCTGGGCCATTAATAGTCTTCAGGGTATCATAGAAGCATTGGGATTATTACTGTCAGCATAAAGTTGAAACTCATTTGCTTTCTTGCTGAGCCAAGAATTCTGCACTGCTCTAAACTTCACTTGCACTTGGCTTTTGTTGGAGTTAAAAGCTGCCTTTTTGGAGACAGATGAGCTATCCTGCTGATAAACCCTGTAGGGTTTTCATTTAGGAGCTTCTCAATTTCTCCATGATTTCTGTCAAACAAACCCTAATGTTTATGGATGTTTTGACCCAGATGAGCAAATGAGGTGCTATACATCAAGCCTATGAAAACTGCCCACTTCTTTTGTGTTTCACTGCTGCTGATTGTGTATGGGATGTACAGGAGGCCTATCACCTCTGGTGTTAAGGCTTGCTAAGCCCTTTACAGGGATGCTTATCTATATTTGGTGTCCTGGTATCATTCAGCTCTCACCTCTGGCACTAAGAAACTGTAGCATATGCCGTGGCCACATCCTGATAAACATTTGTGGCAAACAGTTTAAAAGAGGTTTGACAAACCCTCCTACTAGATATACTGGTCCTCCAGGATCCCCCTGCCCCATGCCCCTTATTCAACCTAATTCAGGAACATAATGTCAATCAATGAAAAAGAAGGCAATTTGTTACTAAGATCAGATTGCCAGTATTTTTAACCTTAAAGCAATCCTCAAAAGGATGAGATTCATTTGTAAGTAGATGAGAGATGAGGGGATATTTAGTCATCAAACTGAAGGACAGCTAGTTACTCACACGGAGATGATATTGTTAGAAGGAAAATTATTTTCTTCCTTTCACCTTCTGTCAATGGAAGCAATGTCAGAGTGAGTGGCCACATTGCACCAGATGCTGGAGGTCAATGAGGACTTAAAGGATATGACGAAAGACAGTTTAGATCAAGACAAATTCTACTGGTATCAAATGGTAAATCCCTAGTGCCAAAGAAATGTATTCTCTGTATATGTCTAGCCTAACAATTTGCTAGTACTCAGAAAGTACACCCAAGTATTCAAATTCATCACAAAATTTAGAAAATCAAATATAATAAAGTGAAAATAATACATTTGTTTTTAGTATAAAAATATTTCTGTAAAAATACTATAAAATTAAGAACTATAACTTATGAAATGCATTAAGATTTGCAATGTGTCTCTATCTTTGTACATCCCCTATGACATGGTCACAATAACAATATTTCTAATATCTATTCTACATAAAGAACCCATGACCTTTTCACATAACCAGACCTTTAACCACTCCCCTTTGGCATTTCAAAAAAGCTCTTAAATTTAAAAAAAAAAACCTCATATTCAGAATTTATATCACAATATTTCAATTACAAAGTTATAAATTGGGATGAAATATTTAACCATAATAATTAAGGCTTTAAGGATTGGTTACCAAAGGTTATTTGTATATCTTTCTTCATTTCCTAGCCTCCTGCACTCCTGGAAAGTTTGTCATCATACCCCTGGAACCTTATCATTCTGCAATATTACTTCTACTCTGGAACTCATACATCATCTGTAACCCTTGATCCTGGGACTTCTTCTTTGTAATAGAGGATGAAACTGGAAAGATTTTTTTGAAAACTTCCATTTAAGAAAGGAATCCAGACCAACCATATCTTTTCCCACCCAGCTACATTCCTTTGGATTTCACTATCATGTCCCTATTTATTCCCCTACTACCCTCGCTTTGCCTTTTAACTTTCTCTTTTATATTGTTTTCCTCTCCAGTTCTTCAGTTTTAAGCTACATGACCACAGAAATTCTTTTTCTTTCTTTCTCCTCTTTTTCCTTTCTTCTTTCCTTCCTTCTTTCCTTCCTTCCTTCCTTCCTTCCTTCCTTTCTTCTTCTTCTTCTCTCTCTCTCTCTCTCTCTCTCTCTCTCTCTCTCTCTCTCTCTCTCTCTTTCTCTTCCTTTGTTTCTTTTCCCCATGCTTTGCACATGACCTGGAACTTGGGCATAAAAGCATTAAGGCTTTTGGAGCAAGATGTATGTTCCTAAGTGGGGGCATGTTCTAAGTTGAGGCAATATATGATTACCTTTATATAATCCATTTTCAAAATTCAAACCACTTTCTCATAATAATCTTGTCAAAGAGGTACCACAAATATCTTAGCTCATATTTTCCCTAAATATGGAGAAACATTTACCAATGACATTTTAATCATTTTTACTTTGAATTTCAGGCTCAATATAAATAACTAAAATAAGTACTTCGTATTTACTGAATTAAATTGAAGGGAAGTGTTTCACATAATCATATCACTAGTGAGGAACTGAATGGAGTGCAAGTCAGGTTTTAAATCTAATGCATTACTGAATTCCTGACATATTCTTGAATAAAGGCAATTAACATTTGGTGATGAGATTGGTTCTATTTACTTTAATTGCATATCTTCAGGTACTAGGAGCTCACCCGGTATTGGTTTCACTTTGAAGATGGTAATCCTGGATACTTGTCACATAGTTAGAAGAATAACATGGTCTAAGGTCTTTGTTCTCTTTTCTGTCACACTGCATCATTGCATGGGACCTTCTGATGGTTGACAGCAATATTAATCTTTATTAGACATGATAAAGTCAGTGACTGTCGTCTGCCAATCACAATCAATTTGTAAAATGGAGGGACTTTTCTGCCTTATCATTCCACCCCAATTTACCAGTATCAAAGAGCGGATGACTCCTTAAGACTAGCCAATCTGTGAAGCTGTGGCAAATATCTTATACTGTTCCTAAATTGATTAGTAACTTTATTTCTATTGCCAAAGTTACCTATCAAGTCAAAATGCTAATGAAAATATCCCTCCTTTACACAGACCAACAAGGTTTACAAAAACATTTTTTTTACAACATCTTAGTGTGATAGGCAGAGCAAGTAAGAACAACAATGTCATTCTCATTTTAGGAAAAAGAAAAGTAAACATGCAGCTCAGAGAAGTTAAACAATGTGCCCATAGACACACAGCAAATGTATTATAACCATGACTTAACGTCAGTTTCCCTGGCTCCAAATCCAACACTTTTCCTACCATATCATATTGCTGCTTGGTAACTAGATTCCTGTCAAAGAGTACAATTTCTATGCTTATGCTATTAAATGAAGAACATTTATTTAACAAAACCAGTCTTTTAATTGCTCTGATGATAAGCTTTCAATCACCAAAAATAGTTTAATTTGCCCTAGGTATATAATCCATCACAATATTTTTCTCCAATTTAATTATATATATATATGCTCATACATGTTATTTTTGTATGCACACATATACACATAAAGACAGATATAAATATATCTTTCTCCTTTTCCATTGTTGGAAGAAATAGTCAAACCATAACATTGTAACAATATATGGCATATTAATGTAGAAAATGCCTGTGATATAAAAAAAAGGCAAAGGAACAGTAGTTAGAGAGAAACCTTAGAAAACCTTTATGAATTGATACAAAGCAAAGCAAGCAGAATAAGAACAAATTTACATAATGGCAATAATATTTCAAAGATGAAAAAATTTGTAAGTCTTAAGATTACTGATTGATACATAGATCAAACATGATTTGAAAGGATGGATGGTGAAGCAATTTGTCTATTTAACAACAGAAACCTAATTGGATTATAATGCAAAATAAGGTATTTTGTTTTTGGAAGTGGTCACTGTGGAAATTTGTTTTTCTTGACTATATATATTTGTTATAATGTTTTTGTTTTTTCTTTCTTGAACACCACCCTTATACATACATGCATTCCTTTCCTTCAGGTAGCAATAGAGAGGGACTGAAAAATAAGGAGTAAAAAAGATTCTACAGTGTTGTTGTAGAGACAAATATTTGTTTGTGTCAGGAGAAAAAAAAATCTTTATCTTAGTCCAGTGGTTGTTTTGGGGAAGAGTATAAAATTATAAGCAAATTCTTAATGAAATTACTCAAAATGGTAAGTTAAATGAAAGATGACAGAGTTTAACAACTCTATCATTAATCAAATATAGAAATAGATGGTAACACTCATGATTTGGAAATCCTTATTGTTCTTTTAACCTATTCTTAATAATGCTGACAAACACCTTCTACTATACTTTCACTATTAGCTGTAGGTACTTAAAAGGAATGACTTTATCTTTACTCAGTAACAGTATTTTGAAGCTGTACCTAAAAAAAGTAACAAAAGGTAATAATAGGAAATTCTACTTTTAGAATTAGTCCAGAACTCAGAGAGGATCTATTTGTATATAATCACATAATCCTTCTACAATATCTGGTAAATGAGACCTCTAGCAATGATTCACCTTCTAAAATGGTCCATTTCATTTCGACATAGCACTTATTACGAAACTGGGGTTAAAGGAGCAAAGAAATATTAAGGGGAGAAAAGAGTCTTAATGTAGGATAACATCTCACCCTCTTCAATTTCAATATTTTATTCAGCTCTATTCACTAGTGCTAGATATAAGCTTAAGCTTTCTTCTTCATGACTGCCATATATAGAGCAAAATATATATCAATTCTCATCAGGAAACTTCTCTTTTTCAAGCTAGTCATTCTTAGCTGTAACAGTTCTTTCTTGGTTTCAGATTATCTCATGGTCACAGTCACACTTTTCTCGATAGTCCTCAACTTCTGAATATTCTACAGTATGGCAATTATAACTAAATACATATAGCGTGTCTGATCAGAGGAATATCAAGAAAATACAGCTTCAATATTTCTAAGTTTCTTTTAATGAAATCTAAGCTTTAGTAGCTTTTATGTATGTGGTGCCATAACCGTAGTACCTGTCATGGCACAACCAGTGAACCCAGCAAAAAGGCAAAGATTTTTCAAGAGAAGGGTTCCAGGATGTGAACTGATACATTCACAGTATTGAAAACTGAAGAATTTTCACTTTTTTTCCTTCCAAAATACAATGAATTGCCATATTGAAGAGGCTTGGATGTAAGAAGAAACCTGCTTTAGACTTTTTTTCTTGAGATCTTAGTTTGAATTTGACTATTTTTTGGGGGGGGAGCTATTGAAGTAGTGTGAGACAGAATTGACTGGCTCAGAGTTAAGCAATCAATCACCCATTGGCAGAATTCACAGAGAATGTCTGTGTTCAGCCTGATATTGGTGCATGGCAGGACTCATCTTGACTGGAACAAGGGCACACCCTGAATTCTTTCCCAAGTCTTGTCTGTACAGGACTGAGGCAGAAAGATCCTGTAATGATTGATGTGAAGTGACATTTTTAACCTTTCTTCTTTTCCCTTTGGTATTAACCATTGACGACAGTTTAAAGGACAATGTTCTTGATGCTACATATTAGAACCCTTAAATGCAGATGTTTGGGGCTTTCACTGTTAGGAAATGCTTGCAGTCCCAATTTACTATCTTACACTATTTGGTCACCCCATCCAAGCTTTTGGAGATCAAGTGATATCAGAATGTGATATGTTCAACACCAGGCTATGACAAGCTGGCTGGCTTCAGCCATCCAGTCCGATTTCATGCATTTAGTTGTGAGTGAAGAGAAGATTCTTTTTGTGGCTACTTCTTGAAGACCTCTTATCTTAAATAACTAATTCTTCTAACAAAAATTAAGCTTCCATCCTAGCTAATATTGGATTAGAAAAAAAAAACTGGAATCTCTTGATTAGTACTTTCCAGTTAAGTAAACTTTATATCCTCTGCCTCTCCTCCATATATATAATTTTAAAATATTAATCAGTTTATTACCTATTGAAGAACTATAATTCTTGTTGTCAAATTATACTCAGGTCTCACTCTCATAACGTCATTTGAAGTTCTCTTGGCAAAGATCTTGGAGCTATTTGTTGTTTTCTTCTCCAGCTCATTTTATAGATAAGAAATTGAGGTAAATGGGTTAAGTGATTTGCCCAGGATTACACAGGTAATAAGTATTTGAGGTCTCATTTGAACTTAAGGAGATGAATCTTCTGAAATCAGGAATGGTCTTGATCCCATCAGTTTATCCACTGGGCCACCTAAAATTTCATGGTATCTATTTATATTCCCCAAACTATATCCATTTACCTATTTACCTACCCATTGATCAATCAATCTATTTATCTCTATCTATAGACTTATATCGATATAATCAATTATCAATTATTACCAAATTAGAATTATTAATATTAATAACCATCCCTTCCTAATATAACATTATATCATAGATTTAGAACTGTAAGAAACCTCTGAGGTCATCTAATGAAAATTGTTCCTTTGTTATATTTGTTGATCAGGTATTGGTCAATTACTTTTGACAAAGGATAGGGTAGCTTAGTTGTTCACAAAATCTGGGTCAAAACCTCTTGGTGAACTATAGACCTATATTTTCCACTACTTATTTTATATGTTCTCATTTACAATTGAAAAAAATGAGAAAAAAAAGACTTGTTGGATTTCTGTTCTTGATTTGACTCTTTCTTTAATGGTGTCCAGTTAGAAATAAATCTGTAAAAGTAGAGCTATATCCTACTACTGATATGTAACCCCATGAAAACTGCTCTCTCAGTTCTTTGTTCTTTCACATTTCAGTGGAGGAGATTAATCTGGAAGCTCTTAATACAAGAGTTTTGAATGACCAGGAGATGAGGTGTCTGGCAACCCAGGAATCCAGGGAATTGATTGGAGCCTATACAAGGTTTTACAGAGAGGATAGCACTGATGCTTCAAGGATGAAAGATCTTTGGGACATAACATAGTTGTAATTGAGAGGAAGACTCATCAAACAGACCCATTTGTACATAAATGTGTTGAGAACAAGGCTATGTAGAAACTGTGTTATTTCTAGATTTAATCAATTCAAAATTCTGAAGTTGTACAGAAGAGGCTGTTGCTCTAAGGACTTTGGAGTTAATGTTTCAATGTTTATTGTTGCTATAGGTTCTAAATACATATTTTTTTATATAAAACCTTTCTTTCTTTATGTAAAAGTTAACATCATTGTGTTTATATGGAAATAGTATATATCTGACTAAAATGTTCAGACAAAGGTTTCTTTCAAGAACATTTAATAATCATTTGGAATTGGATTTTTCAGGGTGAAATTATTTTTGAATAGATACATATGAATTGAACTGAATTATGTTGCCTTAAGAAGTCATTTCTTCCACCCCTCATTATAGAGGTGGTAGACTAGGAATAAGGAAAAATATTTATACTGTAAGATGTGTGTATTTTCTTAGTTTGTTGACCTGCTTTTTACCATCTTTCTCTTATGGTCTTTACAAATAAGGAGGGCTTACTAAAGATGAGAAGATGAGGGATATATAAAGAACTGAATATTACATAAAACAGATGTGTGAATAAAATTGTTTATATTTTTAAAGATAAAAATAACCAAAGGCTCATGGAGATGGTCAATATCCAAATAATCAATGATTAAGGCATTGAAAGGTTGGTTTTTCTTCTTAAGTCTTCTGGAAACAGAAATAGTTTTAATATTTTATTTTATGGTTTGTTTTTTAGCCATTTCTTTTATGTCTGAATCTTTAGGACCCTACTTGGTATTCTCTTGACAAAGATACTGGAGTGGTTGCCATTTTACTAATTTTTATAAAAGTTTTTATTGAATTTATTGATTTATTTTTAGATTGTGACATTTATTTCCACAAAATTTTGAGTTCCAATTTTTCTCCCCATCTCTCCCTTCCCCCACCCCATAATACCTTGCATTCTGATTACCCCTTCTCTCAATGTACCCTCCTTTCTATTACACCTCACCCATTCTTAATCCCCCATCTTTTCTCTTTTCTTGGAGGGCAAGATAGATTTCTATACCCCATTACCTGTGTTTCTTATTTCCCAGTTATATGCAGTAATAATTTTCAACACTCATTTCTAATACTTTGAATTCCAACTTCTCTCTCTTCCTCCTTCCCTCCCTACGCATCCTCACTGAGAAGGCAAGCAACTCAATACAGGATATACATGTGTCATTTTGCAAAAGATTTCCATAATAATCATGTTGTGTAATGTTAACTATATTGTCCTCTATCTTACCCTGTCACCCCCATTTTTTATTCTCTCATTTGACCTCGTCCCTTCCCAAAAGTGTTTACTTCTAGTTACTCCTTTCTCTCATTTGTCTTCTCTTCTATCACCCCCCTCACCCCACATGTTCCCTCCTCCCCTACTTTCCCATAGCGTGAGATACATTTTCATACCAAATTTAGTGAGCATGTTATTCCCTCGTTAAGCCATATGTCAAGAGGATAAGCTTCACGTTTCCCTTCTCTTCTTCTCCCTTTTCTCCCCATTGAATGAGATTTTTCTTATCTCTTTTATGAGTTATAGCCTGCCTTATTCCATTTTTCCCTTTCTCCTACAAGCATTTTCCTTCCTCGGACAGAGTCAAGATGGTGGAGTGAAAGCAACTACTCACCTAAGCTCTTAGACAAACTCCTTCACATACCTCTAAAAAAGAGAATCTGACTAAATTTGGGAGGTGTAGAATCCAATAGCAGACAGACTGTGGTCGATTCACAGACTAAGACAGACTGGAAGATGGACAGGAAGGATCTGTTTTCCTGGATGGTCTGACAGCACACAGAACAACACATCCCGCACCAGCGTGACTAAGCAGGAAACCCCCAGGGCAGCCTCAGGCAATAGCAGAAAAGCAGAAAGGCAGAGTGACAGCCAAGGGGAGGAGACCAATGAGTGACAGCCGCTGAGCCCCAGGTATCATCTTCAGCCACTCCATAGACTTACAGCCCACAGATTAAATGTCTGTTAAATCACCTACTTGATCTTCTGGGAACCAAAATGGTGAATTGATCGGGAAATGCTCTCAGCCCTTCCCCTTACTGACCTAGAAAGAACCATAAAATATTTCCTCAGAAAATTCCTGAATCAGTGGGAACAGCTGAAGTGTCACCTGAGACTTGGAAAATAGCTAAAGGGATTCCTCTTACTATGGTAGAGACCGAGCAGAAGGAGAGGAGCCCCAGAGCAAGTGGAAACTTGGACTAGGACACAGGAATGACTCAGAGTTAGGAGAGTAGCCCCAGGAGCTACATAAACTCACACTAGGACCCAGGTGCGCCTCAGTGTTAGAAGAAGAGCCACAAATGAGGTGGAAAAGAGCTTGCCATTGTTCTAGTTCAGCTGAAGAGATCTCCAGTGACCACATCACCTTCCCCCCACACTTAACAAGCTATTTCCCAGGCTACACAAATACAAAACAAAAGGATAAACAAAGGCATCTTCCCTCAGCTTTCAACACCAACACCTCAACAATATTTTCTTCAGCTCCTAACTGAAAGAAGCAGAGGCCACAACACACAAAACCACACCATCATGAGCAAGAAGAAGCAGAGCAAGGAGGAAAGGATCATAGAATCTTTCTATTGGAACAAGGACCAAAACACAATTAACAAAGAGATCAGTATTGAGACTGTACTCCCATCTGAAACTTTAGAAGGGACTGTGAACTGCTCACATGTAGAGAGAGCACTCCTGGAACAGATGAAGAAGGAAATAAAAGAAAATATGGCCAAAGATTTCAAAGTATGAAAAAAGAATTCATTGAAGGGAACAGCTTTTTAAAAAGGAAAATTGAACAAATGGAAAAGGAAGTACACAAACATATTAGAGAAATTAAATTATTAAAAGGAATAATTGGGTAGAAAAGGAGGTGCAAAAGTTGTCCGAAGAAAAGAATTTGATGAAAATTAGAATTGGATAAATAGAAGGTAATTATTGCATAAGACATTAAGAATCAGTCAGACAAAATCTAAAGAATGATAAGATAAAAGAAAAAGCAAAATATGTAATTGGAAAAACAACTGACCTGGAAAATAGATCCAAGAGAGAAAATTTAAGAATTATTTACCTACCAGAAAGCCATGATGAAGAAAAGAGTCCAGGCAATATCTTCCAAGAAATCATCAAGGAAAACTGTGCAGAAGTGCTAGATACAGAGGGCAAAATAGTCATCAACAGAATCCACCATTCACCTCTCAAAATGGATCTCAAACTAACAACACCAAGAAATATTGTTGCCAAATTCCAGAACTATTAAGTGAAGGAGAAAATACTACAGGCAGCCAGAAAGAAACCATTCATATATCAAGGAGCTACAGTCAGGATCACACAGGACCTTGCAACTTCTATATTAAAGGATCAAAGGAACTGGAATCTGGTATTCCGTAAGGAAAAGGAGCTGGGACAATAACCAAGGATCAATTACCCAGCAAAGGTCAGCATAACATTTCAGACAAGGAGATGAACATTCAACAAAATAAGGAATTTTCAGTCCTTCCTGACAAAAAGACCACAACTCAATAGAAATTCAATCAGCAAATGCAGGTCTCAAGAGAGGCAAAAAAAGGTAAACAGAGAAGAGATAGATTTGTTACTCAGTTTGGAAAAACTGTTTACATCCCTATAAGGGAAAATGATAACTGTTGATCTTGAGAATTATACATCGATTATGAGTTATAAAAGAGAAATACATAGACAGAACGGGTATAAAGTAAATGATGTGATGATAAAAATGTGATTCAAGCTTGCAAAGGCATTGTAACAGAAGATATAAAAAAGAGGAAGCAGAAAATGATAAATTACATCACAGGAAGAAGTACAAAATTATATTATAGTAGATGGAAAGAGGGGAGGGAGATGAACATTGTTTCAGAGTACCTCTATATATATATGTGTGTGTGTTTGTGTGTGTGTGTGTATGTTTGTGTGTGTGTGTAAACAGTTCAGCTTCAGAAAGTCTTTTATAATTTCTCTTCCCTGTTTACTTTTCCATGTTTCTTTTGATTCTTATGTTTGAAAACCAAATTTTCTATAGAGTTCTATCTGGTCTTTTCATCATGAATGCTTGAAAGTTCTCCATATCATTGAACTATCATTTATTCCCTTGAAGTAGTTTGCTCAGTTTTGCTGGTTAGGTGATTCTTGGTTTTAATCCCAATTCCTTTGACTTCTGGAATATCCTATTCCAACCCCTCTATCTCTTAAAGTGGAAGGTGCAAGATCCTCTGCTATCCTGATTGTATTCCACAACGTGCAAATTGTTCTTTCTAGGTGTTTGCAGTATTTTTTCCTAGAACTGGGAACTCTGAAATTTGACCACAATATTCTTAGGAGTTTTTCTTTTTGGATCTCTTTCAGGCGGTGATTGGTGGATTCTTTCAATATTTATTTTACCCTCTGATTCTAGAATACCAGGAAAGTTCTCCTTGATAATTTCATTGAAGATAATGTCTAGGCTCTTGTTTTGATCACGGATTTCACGTAGTCCAATAATTTTTAAATGATCTCTTTCGGATCTATTTTCGAAGTCAGTTGTTTTTCCAAAGAGGTGTTTCACGTTATCTTCTATTTTTTCAAACTTTTGGGTTTGTTTTGTAACCTCTTGGTTTCTCTAATAGTCATTACATTCCCTGAACTTAATTCTCTCTTTTAAAGAACACTTTTGTTCAGGGAATTCTTTTTTTAAAAAAAATTTATTTATTTAACTTTTTACATTCATTTTCACAAGAGTTTCGGTTCCAAAATTTTCTCCCTGTTTCTCCCCTTCCCCCTCCCCAATACACTGAGCATTGTGATCACCCATATAACCAATCTGCCCTCTCTTCTATCATCCCTCCCTTCCCTTGTCCCCATCTTCCCTTTTGTCCTGTAGGGCCAGATAACTTTCTATTCCACATTATATGTATTTCTTATTTCCTAGTAGCAAGGACAATACTCAACACTTGTTCCGAAAACTTTGAGCTCCAACTTCTCCTGAACCCTCCCTCCCCACCTATTCCCTTTGGAAATGCAGGCAATTCAATATA
>JAQQSK010012398.1:0-11895 GCA_028658325.1 Potorous gilbertii | reverse complement strand
CAGACCTCCTCGTCGTCAGAGACAAATGGAGGAATCATCTTCTCAAGAAAATAACCCTCTATGGTCTTAGTTTTTTTCCCTTTTCTGGGCATTTTTCCAGCCAGTTACTTGATTTCTGAGAGTCCTCTCCACCCCCTGGCCTAGATCCGCCCCGCTAGTGCTTGGGGTCTGGGATTCAAATGCTGCTCCCCAGCCTCAGGGCTTTTGGCGGCAGGCCTGACTGCTCTTCAATGGGAGCTTATCTGCTGGTTCTCAGGTGGAGGCAGGGCCGCCTCTCAGGCTCAGTTCCCTCAGGGGGTTTATGCAGAGATCTCTTGCAATGGTGCCAGCACGGAGTCCCTGCCGGCCCCGGGAGTCTCCGCCTCTGCTGAGGCCGCCGCCGAGGGGGTCCAAGTCCCCGCTCCCCTTTCAGCCCATCTCTCTTACTGACCTGTGCGTCTGTGGGTGGAGGGACCTTTGCAGCTGCTGGAGATTCAGGTCCCTGACGCCTGCTGGGGTCTGCTCGCTCCTCTCAGTGCCGTGTGGCCGGGGCGGGGGAGGGGAGCGCTCCCCGCAGGGCAGGGCTCCGCTCCCGTCCGGGGTACCTTTGCGGTCGTTTTTTCAGGGCTCTCTGCAATGGAAATCTCCTTCACTGTGTTTCTGCGCAGCTTCCACTGTTCCAGAATTTGTCAGGAGTTCTTTTTAGAGGGAATCCATGGGCTGTGGGTTCGGAGCTAGCAAATGTGAGTCTTTCTACTCCGCCATCTTGGCTCTGCCCCCTACAAAGTATTTTCTTAACAATAACCTTGTGGCATAGGCAAATATCATCTCCATTTTGAAGATGAAGAAACTGAGGCTTAATTGCCTTGTCCATAGTCATATGGAAATTGAACCCAAATTTCCTGACCTCTAGTCCAGTGTTCTTAGTAATATAATGCCTGAATTGAAAGGATGTGTAGATTAACCCACTAAATAGTGCCTGACACATAAAATTAAATGCTAACTTTTGTTATCATTACAGATTGCTTTCTCATTGAAATAATTCACTTTTAATATATTTATTATGTCTTTTTCTCTAAGACATTTGACATCTTTCCCTCTAAAAATAAATTCCTTTATATGTCTGTAAGATTCAATAGGAAATTTTTCTAGGTATTCTGAATGTGTGCTAATCTAAAATCTGAAATACAGAGGTTTCTTATTTAAACAGAACTGTGGTTCTATTTTTAAAAACAAAAACAACAAAAATAACACCCTACTTTTAGATGTGTTCATATGGATATAGCATATTACAGATCTGTCCTTTAGTGTTACAGAAAGCAACTCTGAGCAGAGTTAAATTTACTCCAAAAGGCAGATTTTGATAATTCCTATGAAAAGAGAGCTTTGAAGGTAAACCAGATGCTACTGCTTCCTCTTTTTATAGAGATTCAGGAGTCTGGAGTAGGATGGTAGTACTTTAAAAAAGGGGCAGATATGAAAAACATTTGAAGGAATAATTGAAGGGTTCCCTTTATTGATGGAATATAACAGACAGGCAGCATAGTGTAGTGGAAAGAATCCTGAGCTTCTAATTTCAAAACTAATTCTGGGGATCTCCAAATTTTTGGTGTTTCTAAAGTAGTTTGGTGTGGAAGGGAATTGTGGTCACTGCTTTCCTGGTTTGCACTCTGGTCTTTGCTCAGGAAGAGCCCCTGCTCTCTTGGGATCAACCACTACTGTTCTTCTTCACCCTGGAATCATGACCCAGGACTGAGTATAGACAGTAGAATTGCCAGTCAGCGGCAGCTGCACCCAGTGCCAGCAAAGGTCCCTTGTAATCTCTTTTGAACCAGTTATCTGATCCACTTACCATCTCTGGACTGAGAGCTCCCAAAGAAGCTCCTGCTGCTGTCATAGCCCCCTCCAAGGCCCAAGCTGATGTTGATACCACATGGGCTGTGGGTCAGATTCATCTCCAACATCCCAAAACAATGTCACAGACTTCTCATGCCAACCTCTTATGCTGGAAGAATGTCTCATCCTGACCTTTGGTTGGCTCTGCCAGTCCAACATTTGATTTGAGATGTTATTTTAAAGTTATTTGGAGAGGAATGTGGGGAGAATTCAGCGAGGTTGTTGCCTTTGCTTTGCCATCCAGAAGACTTAAATGTAAGCCCAGTTGTGCTGTTTGTTAACTGTGTGGTTCTTGGATAATCAACTCATGTTTTTTGTACTTCAGTTTGCTCACTGATAAAGTGGGAGATAATAAAACTATATATCTTATAGGATTATGAGGAAATAACTTTGTAAATTTAAAGTGTCATATAAATTTGAGGTTGAAAGATAAAGAAGTTTGAAAATTAACTCAGTCAGGAAACATTTATTAAACATTACCATGTGCCAAGCACTGTGCTAAGCCCTCGGGTGACAAAGAAAAGCAAGACAATTCCTGTTGTTGAGAAGCTTAATAAGAGAGACAGAAGACAAACCAATAACTATGTGCAAAGAAGCCGTAAATTATAGGATATATTGGAGATTGTCTTGAAGGGAGCCACTGGGAAAGACTTCTTGTGGAAAGTGGGATTTTAGCTGAGACTTGAAGGAAACTGGGGATGCCAGGAGAAGGAGAGGTGAAGACAGAGTATTTTAGGCATGGAGAAAGATGGCAAATAAAACCATATGAAACTGGGAAATAAAATGACCATTAGTCTGTTAATATCAACATGAAAGATCTCTAGTAGGGTGTGCTAGGGATCCTATACCTATTGAACATTTTTATTAATGATATAGATGAAATAAAATGGTGTGCTTATCAAATTCATTGGTGTTATCTGTGAATCTGAAAAATATAAGAGAAGGAGGAAAGGGGAAAGCAATTAACATTCACAGGTGCTTTACATTTATTATCTCACTTGATCCTCACAGCAACTTTGGGGGGTAGATACTATTACTACCCCCATTTTATAGCTGAGGAAACTCAGGCAAATGCAGGTTACGTGACTTGTCCAGGGTCACACAATGAGTAATTGCCTAAAACTGGAGTTGAATTCAGGTCTTCCTGACATCAGGCCCAGTGCTCTATCCACTGTGCCACCTAATCTGCTAAAATGTTGAATAACAGATTCAAAGTACAAGAAAAACTTGAGGGTCTAATGCAAGGGACCAGATTTAATGTAAACTTTAATAGAGACAAATAGTCTTATATTTAGTTTCAAAAACATCAGTTTTACAGAATGGGGGAAGCTTGGCTAGATTGCAATTCATCTGAAAAAGATGCGGTCATATTAGTAGACTGCAAGTGCAATGCAACAGATGAATGAGGTCGCTGAAAAGACTAAAGGGACCTTAGTCTGCCTTAAGAAAGGCAATGTCAAAGCTAGAGAGGTGAGAGTTGCCTTGAACTCTGACCTGGTCAAACATTATCTAATGTATAATGTTCACCTACAGGTGACATTTTTTTTAAAGCGATGACTGATATACTGGATATTATCTAGAAGAATGACCTCCAGGGTGGTAAAGATCATGTTATGTGAATATTGACCGGAGAAACCAAGATTGTATATCCTGGGAGAAAAAAGACTTAGAGAGGAGGATATATGTATTAGCCTCTACATATTAAATTTCTTTGTGAGAAAGGGATTAGATTTATTCCAGTTGGCAGAAGGCAGAACTATGAATAGTGGGAGAAAATTACAAATGGGTATGTTTAGCATCCATGGGAAAAAAAACAAACTTCCAAACAGAACTATATGAAAATGGAATGGACTGCTTCAGGAGGTGGTGAGTCCTTTGCTCTAAGTCTTCCTCACACAAACTTCTCTGTCTCCTGACTCTGGCCCTTTTCATTGACTCTTCCCTTATGCCTGGAACTCTGTCCCTCCTCATCAATACTTCTTGGTTTCTCGGAATTCCTTCAACTCTCAGCTAAAATCTTGCCTTTGGCAGGAAGCTTTTTCTTATCTCCCTGAATGCTAGTGCCTTCCTTCTGTTGGTTATCTCCAGTTTATCCTGCTTGTACAAAATTGTTTGTGTGTTGTCTCTCTGTTAGACTCCTTGAGAGAAGGGACTATTTTTTAAGTGACTGCATAGCACTTAGCACAGTGGGATATAGAAGGCATTTAATAAATGTTTGTGGATTTGAATCAAAGCTTAGATGATCTCTTGTCTAGGATGATATAGACGGAATTCTTATTAGGTGTGGATTGAACTAGAAGGCTTCTAACATCCCTTCTAATTCTGAGACTTTATGAACTTTGTTTATTTGCCAGTGTCATTCCCTTTGCCTACTATGGGCTCTGCCCCGTATCCAGATGTGAAATCTTTCTCTTCCTTTATGCTTCATTTTGGATCACCTCCTCCAACATCTTCCACCAGTTCTGCCAACTCTTTCTTCAAACACTACCATTTTCTCCTTTGTATTAAAACTTCACTCTTACTAGAAATAAGCTTCTGAAGGCAGGGAGTGGTCTTTATTTTCAACTTTGCCATTGAATTCCAATGCAGTTGTTGATTGATTAGCTATAAAATGGAAATATTAATGCCTGCAGTAACTATTTTGTGTGAGGATCAAATTAGGTAATATAATATAATGCTTTATAAATCTTAAAGTGCTATATAAATGTTAGATCTTATTGTTTTATTGCTATGATTGAAGAACATACAACTATGGTTGGAAAACATTCATTTTTTTCTAGTATTTTTCTACAACATGTCTATAATTTGCTCCTAAAGTAATAAAAGAAAAAGGACCTATAAATACAAAAACAATTTATATCAGCTCCTTTTGTGGTGGTAAAGAATTGGAAGTTGAGGAGATACTCACCAATTGGGGAATGGCTGAACAAGTTGTGGTGTTTGAGTATGATGGAATACTATTGTGCTATAAGAAATGCCAAACAGGACGCTTTCAGAAAAACCTGAAAAGACCCATATAAACTGAGGTAAAGTGAAATGAGCAGAACCAAGAGAATGTTGTACACTGTAACAGCAATGTTGTATAATGATCAACTGCGAATGACTTCACTATTCCCATGAATACAGTGATGGAAGACAATTCTGAAGGACTCACGATGGAAAATTCTATCCACCTTCAAAGAAAGAACTGAGGGAGTCTGAATGCAGATTGAAGCCTACTTTTTTTCTTGATTTTTACTTTATCTTTGTGTTTTCTTTTTCAACATGATTAATATGGAAATACGTTTTTCATGACTGCACAGGTATAAGCTATATCAAATTACTTGCCTTATCAATGAGGGGCAAGAAAAGAGAGGGTAGGAGAGAGAATTTGGAACTCAAAATTTTTAAAAAGAATATGAAAATTTTTTTTACATGTATTTGAATAAATAATTTTTTTAAAAAGAAAGGAACAATGGGGACAGAGTTTTAGGAAAACATGGCAATTCCTATGTGAACTGATACAAAGTCAAGTGAGAAAAACCGGGTGACCATTATTCACAGTAACAGCAGCGTACGTAATGCTGTTGTAATGATGATCAACCATGAAAGACTTGGCTACTCTGATCAATACAGTGATCCAGGACAATTCCAAATGACTCTTGATGAACAAATGCTATCCACTTCCAGAGAGGGAACTGAGGAACTCTGAGAAGAAATTGAAGTATAATTTTCTCACTTCTTTTTACAATACGATTAATGTGGAAAACTGTTTTCCATTATTTCATATGTATAATTGCCATCATCTCATGGGTGAAGGAGGGGGTGAAAGGGAGGGAGAGAATTTGGAAACAAAAAAGTATTGAAAATAAATAAATAATTACTTTTAAAAAAACTAATTTGATCAGCGTTTGATTAGTCCAATTTGTTTGGAAATTCCTTCTACTAAAGCAACTTTTCTGTAAGTTTTGATCCTAGCTCCGGAGTTACCTGGGTGACTCAAAGGCCAAATAGCCACACAGCTAGCATGTGTCAGAAGTAGGACTTGAACTCAGATCTTCTGGATCCAAGGTCAGACCTCTCATCACTATGCCATGCTGCTTGTGTTTCATTTGGATACACATATAGGTACTAAATAAGTGGATCTTGAATTTAGTTGATTTTCATAATTTTGTGTTTTCTTTAAAGAAGTACTAGCCATAATTTTGTATATTCTTCAATCATAGTAATAAAAACAATAAGAACTAACACTTTAAGATTTATAAAGCACCTATATATTAACGAATTTGATCCTCACACAAAATAGTTACTGCAGGTATTAGTATTTCCATTTTATAGGTAATCAATCCACAAGCATTTATCAGTCACTCACTGTGGGCCAGGCACTGCGTTTAGTTCTGGGCATACAAAGAAAAAGGAAAATTAGACCCTGCCCTTCCATTCTAATAGGGAGGACAACATGTCCATAGGTTTATACAAAATACATACAAAGCAGATACAGGGTAACCCTAAGGGGGACAGGACTAGCAGCTGGAAGAACAAAGGAGGGCCTCATGGTAGAGGTGGTAATTAATGTGAATCTAGATGGAAGCTGGGTATTCTAGGATGTGGAAGAGAAGAGGGATAGAATTCTAGGCACAATGTCCAGACAAAGGTACAGAGACAGGGGATGGAAAACCTGTGAGAACTAGCAAACTCACCAGGATGGCTGGATTGCCGATTGCATGGATGGGCAATAATGTATAAGAAAACTGAAAAGATAGGTGGGAGTGGGGATCATGTTTTGAAGATCTTTAAATGCCAAACATATATAGGGAGTTACTATTTGGTCCTAGAGGTAATGAAAGACGACTGGAATTTGTTGAGTAACATGGTCATACCTGTGCTTTAGGACATCATTTTGGCAGCTGGGTGGAAGATGGATTGGAGTAGGGAGAGATGAGACAGGGAAACCAGTTGGGAGGCTGTTATACTAATTGAGGTGAGAGATGAGGAGGATCCCAACTAGGGGCTATGTGTATACAGATAACGGAAGGGGACAGATGAGTACAGGAGATGTTGTGGTAATAGAAATAAAATTTGGCAACTGATTGAATATATAGAGTGAGTGAAGAGTTGAGAATGATACCTAGGTTCTGAATCTGGGTGACTAGAAGAATGATGGTACTCTTGAGAGTTACACTGGGAAGTTATTCAAACTGGGATTGACTTAAGTGGAAAGATGATTAGTTTTGTTCTGGACATGTTGAGTTTGAGATGGTTATGATGGTTAATCCATTTAGAAATGTTGGATCAGCTGTTCATGATGTGGGATTAGAGCTTAGGAGAGAGAGAGACTAGAGTTGGATATATAAATCTATGAGTTATCTGTGTAGAAATGGTTTTCAAACCCATGGGAACTGATGAGATCACCAAGTGAGGTAGTATAGACGACCGAAGAAGGCATAGGATAGAGCCCTCAGGTTCACCTTCATTTGGCTGGCATTACGTAGATGAAGATCCAGAAGAAAGAGCAGTAAGACAGGTAAGAAGAGAACTGGGATTGAGCATGAAAATCTGGAGAGGAGAGAGTGTCCAGAAAGAGAAGGTGGTCAACAACATCATGTACTACAGAGAGATCATCTGAAGAGTCAAAGAGGTGCCTTGCTTATTTTCACAATTCCAATAAGTATCACTGACAGGATTTAAACCTAGGTCTTTGCTGATTCAAAATACAGTATCATTGTCCTCTATCCCATCCTGCCCCTAGTATAAGAAAGACAGCATGGCTAACGTTGTACATGATCTTATATGTATAATGGGTATTGCCTTCTCAAGGGTGGGGGAGGGGTAGAAAATGGGAGAGAATTTGGAACTGAAAAAAAAAGTCAGGTTTCTGCTCTATTGTCAGCTGGTAGAAACCTGAGGTAGCTGGTGGGTCTGGAATCAGGAAGACCTGAGTTCAAATCTAGCCTCCAACACTTACTAAGCTGCATGCAAGTTTCTATTTGCCTCAGTTTCCTCAACTGTAAAATGGGGATAATGATAGGAGCTCTCTTGCAGAATTATGAAGGTCAAACAAGGTAAAATTTGTAAAAGCACTTAGCACAGTACCTGGCACATTAGTAGGTAGTATATAAATACTTGGTCCCTCCCTCTGCCCTAGGTTGAGTAGGGATAGATGCTGTGTGGTCGTCACAGGCTGTTTAATGAGGAAATTTGAAGTTTCAAGCATAAAGCCTCATGCTTGCCACATACATTCTCAGTTCATCCTTACAATACCCCTGTAAAGTAGACAGCAAGTATTATCCTCATTTGACACCTAAAGAAACTGAAATGCATAGAGATTCAGTGATATTTTGGTTCATTTATGAGTTTATTTAACACCTACTCTGGGCAGAACACAATATTAGGAGCTGAAAGAGATAAAAATTGTAGATAAGAAATTATCCCTGTTTCATGGAGCTTACCAAAGAGTAAGAAAATATGTTAGATCCACAAATTAGTATAGAATTTATAACCTAGTGAGAAAATGGCATTGATACAAATAAGCATACCACAAATAAATACATACAAATACATAAGTGTAATACAAATATACACAAATATAATATAATTGCACATGCCAAGAGAAATGCAAGAAAATGCTCTGTGAGATAAATCTGTAAAATTCATTATTGAGTAGGAGGATGGACTGAGAAAGTTTCATGGAGGAGGCAGCATTTGAGTTGGGTTTTAATAGCTAGAATAACATATAATTGAATTCAGCTGATGGGAGAGAAACAGAGAGAGAGGACAGCCCAGGTATGGAGTATGACTCAGAAAAAGACATAGGTAGAAAAGTATACAGGTATGTCAGGTGTATAAAGATAATCATTCTTCCTGCCTTAGTATATGTGCAGGTTATGTAAAGGATGTATGGGGTGTTCAGGAGGAATACAACCTCTGCCTTGAGGCCTTGCTGAGCCCTTTTCAGAGCTGCTCATCCACTTTTGGTGTCCATCTGTCACACATCTGTGGCTTCAAGAAACTGTAGCATGTGCAGTGGCACACCCCAGTAAACCCTAAACCAGGTTGAAGGTAGCTGACAGGCTTCAAACCCATTGATGAGTTGGGAGAGTGTCTTCCTCAAGCATGTGAAGACATACCCCACCCCCACCCTTAGAATAGAAGAACAGTCTATCCCACTGGCCATGAAGGTGACTGAAGCAGGCTCTGTGGAGTTTGGTCAGTCATGGAAGAAGCTAAGGTCATCCACTGCATCCTAGGTCATGGCCAGTTGTCTTGACTTTTGTCTTGCCACTGGATTTGTATGACTCAGATGGAGAGAGGGGGGCTGACGTCTTTGTTCACCTCTTCCCCCCTTTAATCCAATTCATGCATGTAGTCAAGATGTCGTCCATGATGTCATTGGTCCTCTTTGAAAATGAAGGACAATCAACTGGGCAGTCAGTGGAGTCCAGGTTTTTGACTCCAAGTCCTGTTTTTTTTCCACTTCTTCATGTTGTCCCTATTACTCCAGTAATTTGGAAATGATGCTTTATTCATAAATACACAGATAATGGTATAAGAGTAAAAACACTTTATTTAAATAGGACAGAGTTTTAGATAGTCACAGGGCTGTAGAACTTGAAAGCTGAAAGGAACATAGGAAGTCAGCTAACTTGACCTCATTTTACAGATAGAGCACCTGAAAACCAGAAAAGTGAAGTAATTTGCTCAAGGTGACAAAGTTAATTACTGGCAGAACCAACCTTGGCATACAGGGTTTATGACTCCTATAACAGAGCTTTTTCTACCTACACGTGCTATCTCTAGCTTTACATTTATATATATATATATTTTCCCAATCATATGTTAAAACAATTTTTCTACATTTGTTTAAAAAGAAAACCAAATAAGAGAATCATAGATCTAGAGGAAGAAAAACAGAAGCCAGCTAGTCCAGCCCCTTCATTTTACTACTGTGGAGACTTAGGGAGGATGTGATTTGTCCAAGGTTACACAGGTACTAAGTATTAGAGTCAGAATTTGAACCTGGGTTCTTTGATTCCAAAGTATGTACTACTTTTTAGTTTTATTGGATTTTTACCAGTTTCAGAATTTCTTTTACCCTGTGTTTTTTATTTGAGATAAAGACTATTTTGTACCTTCTATTAAGGCAGTTATAATATTAGTGATTAATCATATTTAAATTTGAGATATTAACAGCAGCAAATGTTTGTGGAATTGAATTAAATAGTTTAAATAGTCCAGTGGTAAACAGTTAATAACATAATGTGATGCAATGGTTAAGTATTGCCTGATATTACCTTCTGTATTACATTTTTTAAATGATTAATATAAATGCACATTTCTTTCCTGAAACAACTGGTCTATAAACAGAGTTGTCTATATATAGCTGAAGCATTTATTTTACCCTATGTTCTTGGCTCAGAAATGCTGAAATATCATAAACTGTGATCCCACTAGAAAAAAAAGTTAGACTTCCTCATCATTGCTTTTTTCCCTTGACTGCTTTAATTTTTTTCTAGTTGCAATTCAGTGCTTAGAGACAGTTTTCAAAATCAGCCCAGAAGATACTCACCTTGCCGTGTCACAGCCACTGACAGAAATGTTCACAAACTCCTTCTGTAAGGTAAGCTTGATATGGTCTTCTCTTCCTTTGTGACTGATTCAGATGTTACTAGAATTGAGGCTATGTGTCTGGCATAATTGATGAATCAGATGTTTGGGTAACAAACTACTCCCTGAGTGTGTTAGACAGGTCCTGTGGTTACCATCTAGTGCCCTACAGTAGCAGTTAATTGAGTTTCATACGTTTGGGAATTCTCTGTCTCTTTCTCTTTCTCTCTCTATGTCTTTCCCCTTCCTTCCTTCATTCTTTCCTTCCTTCCTTCCTTCCTTCCTTTCTCTTCCTCCTACCTTTCCTTCTATTCCCCTCCCTCTCTCCCTTCTTTTCTTAATCTTTGTTTGTTTCTTTTCTCTCTCTCTCCTCTTCCATCTCTCCATCTTGCCCTTTCCGTACTGCCTCCCCACCTTCCTCTTTTCCTCTTCCTCCCCCTCCCTCCCTTCCTTTTCCTTTTCCTCTCTGTCTTCCCTATTGAATGGAAAGGAAGTCATCCTAGGCTTCTAGGGAGCCCAGAGCACTTTAATGTTATTTATATTCCTAATTTATGAAACAGATGGCTATTAAAGTATAAGTAAAATGGAGACATAAAACAGTCATAGGGAAAGATGTTCACACCACTCCTGGTGCAGGTTTCATCTCATTTTGCTGTTGATAAGAATTAACAGACAATTGGAGTGAATGTGTATAGCTTCCGCTGGACTACTCTGCATAGGTTTGGAACTCATAGTCCAAAACATTTTTCATGTGAGTCCCATTCCAAAGCTTTTTTTTACTTTCAGACTTTTTTGGAAACTAACTATAAAAAAATGAAAGTTTCTGATTTTGGCCTTGTTTAGTACCACAGCCCTATTTCAGCTCATCCTTCGTCTCATTAGACCTAGACTTCTGTACCCTGGTTTTAATTTTGGCTCTCTCCGGGTCTGGGTCTCTGCCAAGTGAGAGTACAAAGGTACTCATTATACAATATGAATCAGGTATGGGACAGGCATTCCCTACACACAAAAGAAATAGTAAGTAAAGAATATTCATAAATGTATATTTGACTTTTGTCAAACTTAAAATAGGATTCAGTAACCTATCTAGCATTGCATTCTTTGTGGGAAATATACTAAAAACTCATCAGAACACATTTTGTGGGTATGGCAATGAGTCACTTTATATTTCACCTTGCTTCTGCAGTGGCATGACAATGTCCTGGCATCCTCTTGTTGATGGTCGTCTTCTCTGATAATCAAGAAATTTTCTCTACATTATCACTTCTCAGATTCACAAGGTCTAAGTTGGAATGGATGTTCAGTCATATACTCACTGTAGGAAATAATACAAAGTAGAAAAAAGCAGACAGGTTTCCAAGTGTGAGATTATTTACTTGAGTCCATAGTCAGTCTGAAACTGGTAACTGGTACAAGTGTGACTGAAGTCTGGCTTAT
>JAQQSK010012397.1:0-11895 GCA_028658325.1 Potorous gilbertii | reverse complement strand
TTTTTTTTTAATTCATACTATTCTTCATCAATTGTGGTGCTGTGCACAGCATCTCAAATGACCCTATTCTTTATTCAGAATCTCTTCTTTCATTCACAGAACAGTAGTAAATAGATCTCTGATGGGTGAAAATTACTATTTCAACAATAGAACTATTTCAGCACTTTAGCAAAAGATATTCCTTTTACACTTTCATTCCTTTGGCCAGAGCTGTCATTTTATGCTCTGAAAATTATGTTATATATTTTCTTTGTCCAGCTGGAAATGGCAATTGTTGGGGGGGTTTTGTTTGTGTTGTTGTTGATTTCAACTTTTCTATTTCCCACCACCATCACCTCATGTTTACAAAAGCTAACTGCTCATTCCTGTACTTGAATTCATGTTCTCTTTTAAAGAAAGAGTATTTATAATAATCCCATATTTGTCTTTTCCCCTGGTAAAGAAATGGCATAAGAGAGTAGAATAGTCATAAAAAGATTCTAAATTTGCATGACCTTGCATTCTTATGCACAACTTTTAGAAAGTGTCTTTAATTCTATACAGAGAACTTTCATTGATTATAGCTTTTCAATCCACAATTCTCAATTAAGCAATCTGGCATCATCTACCTTTGAGTATCTACCAGGATTTTCAGAAAGCTTATAGATGGTACATCTCAAATAGCCATATCTCTACCTCTAATGTTTGGAGGCATTTCCACCAAAAAGAAAAGGGAATATTACTTTGTGTTCTTTTTGAAAAATTATCTGTCAACATTCCAAATTCCTTAGACCCATTGATCTCAAGTTTTAGGAAAATGAAAAGTAGTTTCTCAAAAAGTTTGAAAATCCTAGTTCAAACCACTGGGTGGCCAAAGTGAGAAGCTTCATTCATTCTTTTTCATCATAGGGAACAGTCAAAAAAAAATCATCGAGATCATTCAGACTCTAGTTTGAAGAAAAAGAAACTAACCATTCAGGAAGTCAACTACCTAAAATTAAGAAGAATTAAAAAACCTACTTATAATTATTATGGCCTCTTACTTAGCATTTTACTGGACCTATCAATATGGATACTCCCTTCAAAGATGTAGAACACAACTCTTTTGTGCCTTTTCATTCTGCACAGCCTTTGTCCACGTCTTCCCATAAGTCGTTTTCACAAAGTGTCTAACCAACATGCTGTACTGTATATACTTTCACACTTGTACATGTATCTCTAAAAATCAATTGTCCTTCATTGTTTTAAAACTACAATAAATTACCAGATCGTAATAAATTTTAAATAAAATAAAAATAAATAAAATAATAAAAACCAGCAACACAAGAGAAAAAGGAAGAATGCAAATCAATATGAAATACTTCCTTCAAAAGATGTTACAAGATCAGTACTCCTACATATACCAATCATTTCTCCCATATGCTACTCACCATGATGGCAGGGCTATAGATATGTCTGAAATTACTTGTAAAAGTCCCTAACATGTTCACCTAGACATCTAGATTCCTTAATATATTGGGGCTCATAGATTTTAGCAGCTCCCAAATTCCAGGAGAGCAGTAGTATGATATCCAGTAAAATGCTGTATGGTACAGTTCAAAAATGAAGAGATTTCTAGTAAGGTGAATGACTGAAAAATGGAGTATAGACTTCACTGTGGAGTCCTCTCAGATTTTTCCTTGGCAGTTACACAACTGGATACCACCAAACATTTAATGAATGTAGGTTAAAACTCACTCAGTCCCTATAGAATGAACAAATAAGAATGTGGAGAAAGAGATCAGCATCAGCTATATAAAAAAAAGTATCCAGTAAAAATGTTGATTATAAGATACACATTACATATGTACATATACACTCTAAAATTTTAAAGAGTGGAAAGACCAAAAGGAAAAATGAGCAAATAAACTATAAGAGAAGTTAATGCATTGAATAATAACCCAAATATAGATTTGAAAATTCCCAAGGAAATGAAACCTTTACCATATATTTTTCATGACCCTCAGAAATTATTTAGGGAAATTATAAAACCCTATAAAATGGCTCAGAAAAGTGAATTAAAAGAAAATTGTGAATACAGAAGTTAGTTACCCAAAATAGATCAATAAGGCAAATGGGAGCAAAGAGAATTTAAGACAAACAACACAGTAAGATTTCCTCCCTCAAAAAAGTGGCTTATAAATTTGTAATACAAGAAGGTACAGAGCTAGAAGAAAAAATTTATAACAAAACAAAAAGAAAACAAGATGATTAAAAACATAATATTCTCAAGTACAGAGAATCAGAGTTCAAAGGGAACTCAGAAGCCATTCAGTCCAACTCCTTCATTTAAAATATTAATATTTGAATTCCCTAGGAAGTGAAGTAATTTGCTTGGAGTCATTTAGATATTAATCATCAAGAGATGGGCATGGTTCAGTGAAATAAAGGAAGAGCTCCTGATCTTCAGAAAAATGCAAGGAAGTAAAAATTCTGAATGACTTCAAGAAATCACACAAGAAACCTGCCCAGACATATTGAAAATAAAAAGCAAACTACAGATGAAAAGACTCTACAGATCACTGGCAGAATTCCCATTTTTAATTCACCAAGAAATGTTGTGTACTAACTTTAGAAGTACAGTGTCAAAATGTAATAATAATTCAGACTGACAGGGAAAAGACTTTCACATACCAGGGAAAATAAGTCTGAATCATTTAGATCTACCAGTTTATAAGAAACCAAAGGAAAATGGTAATACAATATGCCCCGAAAGCAAAGAAAATTAAACTCTCAAAATAACATTCTGCAAAGGTAAACTAAATCATCAAAAAAGAAAGAAAAACTCGCAGAAAAAGAAAAGAATTCAAGACATTCCTATTCCTTTGTTCTCTCTGTCTCTCCTCTCCATCTCTCTCTGTCTGTCTCTCTCTCTCATTGGGGGTAAGAGGAAGTTTGGACTTAAATTGTGATTTTATTGGTATAGGGAACTCATGATAAGGAAACTGCCTTTAACAATGCACATCATCCCTCTTCTACAATTTATAATCTTAGAGAAGTACCTGGGTCTCTGAAAGGTTAAGTGGCTGGTCCAGAATCCCACAGCCAGTAGGTGTCAGAGCCAGGTCTTGAACCTGGGTCTTCCTGACTCTAAGTGCAACTATCTATGTACTCTGTTGTAGATGCCTCTCCAAGCCATTCCTTCAAAATAAATCAGAGATTAGCATGGCATCAAATGTATAAATACTTTAAACAAAAGAACCATAAGAAAAATGCGTAAGAAAGATCAGCTAAGAAACCAATGCATCTAGAGCTGAACTACTTATGTTGTCTTTCTTCTTTAAAGGAAAAAAACAACTTTCACATTTTGTGAGGGAATAAAAAGGGAAACATTTTTGTAGACAAAGAACCTTGGATCAAAAGGATTAAGGGGGCCAAAGGAGAAAATAGGAAAGAATTCATTTTTAATATTTCTGGGTATAAAATCACGTTCCCTAATTAATATTCTTTTCTGAAATGAAATAGTACAGGGTAAAGTTTTTGGTGGAGAGAAAGGTGAAGAGAAATGAGGGATCCTAGAGATGCATTATTTTCTGGTCAGGGCTAGAAAGAAGAAAGGAATGTGCTTTGGTTATTTGTTAATTTGGTTTTGTTTTGCTTTTGCTTTTACCCTGCCTTAGGAGAATAGAGATAAAACATTGAAGGATAATGAATGTTCAAAGGACATTTTGGCACATTCCAATGGGGGAGGAGTATATAGGAGGTATCATACAATGGTTTCCAATTAATGAGAATGGGCACATTAGGAAAGTTTCTTCTCTAAGCAAAAGTCAAGCTTTTCAGGCCCAATCAATCAAAACACATTAATTAAACACCTATTGTGCACCTCTCACTTTGTACTGTGGTAAGGGTAACAATGAAGGGTTCAGAGTATCTTTCTCTAATGCTATCAGCTTAAGCTTGTACATCATTAGGTGCCACTCTACCACCTTGACCTCCAGAGACCACCTTGAACTCAAACTTAATATAGTTTCTACATATAATTCTGCTGAGTAAGTTCACATCCAAAGTTTCAGTGACTGAAACTGAAAAAAAAAGACATGAGAGTGTGAAAAGATGATGTCACTGAGTAAAGATCAATTAGCCAGTCAGTTAACAAGAATTAATTTAATGCAGAATAAGTGCCAAGCACTCACTGTGCCTAGGAAAAATAGTAAGCCAAAAACACAAAATGTTTTTTCAAGGAGCTCGAATTCTCCTGGTAGAAACAATAAGCAAAATACTATGTATATACAAGATAAGTTCAATGTAAATGAGAAATAGTCCTAGAAAGAAGGCACTAACAGTGTGGGGGGAAGGAAAGATTTTAATTGAGTCTTGAATGAATAGAGAAAACAATGAGGAAGTGCCTTCCAGTTATGAAGAACAGTAAATATAAAATGTTACATCAGGAGTAATATGTCATAGTATACAATGTCATGTTGTGTTTGAGGAACTGATAGGGTAGCTTAGGTGCTCTTGGGGGAGGGGTAGGATAACAGGGGAAGACAGGTTCAAAGGGTAGGTGTATATACAAGGAAAGACATGTTAGTAAAGGAGAAAAAGTAGTATTGGGCCTCATGTGTACAGAGCAGCCCATACAAACTTTTACAACTTCTTTGCTATTTGTAAGAATGTCCTTCTTCAGAAGAAATTTATTCTAAGAAAAAAAAACTGAAAGGAAGAGAGACATGGGGAAAGCCTGTAATTGCACTAACATATGGACTAGTAGAAGAAGCAACAAGTTTGTACTCCTTAAAGACCACCTTGTATGATATATATAGAAAGAATAAAAAAAGAACCTATAAACACAAAGTAGATGAATAGAATAGGAACTAGAGCATCCCAAAGCAGATCATATTCTGGAGGATCCTATAAGAAAAAAATAAAAGTCAACACTAAGTACTTCCCTTCAAAAGACTCCTACAAGATCACATGACAAGGTCACTGTTATAAGAAAAGGTTGATTTAAGCGAATATTTGTGAGAAAGGTTGCTATAAATAAATGTCAGAGACAAACTAAGAGAACAAATGGAGTGGGCAAGGAGAAATCTGTGATAGTTTTGTCTGGCCTGGGAAGGTAAGAGTGGAAGAGAAAGGGAGATCAAATATGTACAATCATGCATGTGAGAGAGAATAACAAGAAAAATAACTTGAAGGACTTTGAAGTTGGGTTGGGCAATGGAAGACAAAAGCAATAAGCATAGTAGATAAAGGAATAGCACCTTAAAGTAAGAGTGACCTGACCCATACTAGCTGAGTGATTCTGGCCACACTTGGAAGCTGAGACCAGAAGCTGCAGAACACTGCTGTAATGGCAACTTAAATGGGAAGATCTTTCCTATTCATTAATAGACCCATGTGACCTGCTTAAATCACATGTGGTAGGAGGAGCTTGCTGAACAGGTGGAACAAGAAGGGTGCAGCAGAGCTGGGAGGAAGTTGGTGAGAGCAGTTAGGGCAGAAGGGAAAGAATACAGATAGGCAAAGTTAGTCTTGTGAGTGTTTGTTTATGAGAAGGCCCCAGGAAGGGGAGGGGAGATGAAGGCTTAGGAATGGTTTTGTCCCATGTGGTGCTAATGTGTATTGATTTCTTGGTTGCTATGATGAATTTGGCATTCTGATGTCTAAATAAATGTTTTCTGTTATACTTTGTGATTCAGGACTATGCCAGCATATTCATAGTCACCATAGAAGTTGCGAATATCACCTTGGCAATACATTTGGTGTCACAAAAAGGATTGCAGGGTATAAAATCTCTATTTGGAGGAAAAAGGGATTTAGAGGAAGAAACAGATATCCCAGGATGAGAAGATTTACCTTATTCCTCCCTAGCAAGGGAATGGGTTAAAAGTACTGGACCCTGTAAAAACCAGAAACCAAGGTTACAGAAGGGGGAACCTAGAGAGTTAGAAAGGAGATTGCAAGAATACCAATAAAACCAGGGAACGAATTGGCAAGGGTGTGTAGGAGAGGCTAGATTTTATTAAGAGATTACCATATTATGTGTAAAAGCAGAGACGAGCTACTGAAGGAAAAAAATGCAAATGAAAAAAGAGTTTGCTAGTTTGGGAATTCTCAGCATTTGGGCTCTCCTTTAAATGAGCAAGCTGGAGGGTCTCAGGTGGTAGAATAAAAAGTTTTTCATTTAACTCAGAAGAAGAGAAAACTGGCAAAAAATAGTGTGCACACAACCTTTATAAAGACCCAGCCTACTTGTCACAGTGACAACTGTCAAGGGGAGTGTGTAGGAGGAAAATGTAACAAAGTTATCATTGGAAAATGAAACGTTAGAAGGAGAAGCTTCTCAGGCAGAAACTCACCCCACACTCAGGTGAAAACCAGAGAACCAAGCAGGCAATACAATGTTTAGGGAAATAATTTAGGATTTCACTCAGCATGAGGTCACAGATGTTTTGAGTTGATTCACCCAAAGGACTGCAGAATCGTTAATATCTTGGATGGTGAGAATCAGGGATGAAAGGGGGGTCAGAGGAGTATCTATGGATGGTATGGGTTTCTTGACAATTATAGGTATTAGCTGTATGACCTTGGGCAAGTTGCGTAACCCCAATTGCCTCATCCTGGGTCATCTCCAGTCATTCTGATGAATGTCTGGTCACTGGATTCAGATGACTCTGGAGGATAAGTAAGGCTGGTGACCTACACAGCCCTCCCTCACTCAAAACAAAGTCAAGTGCAAGTCATGTCATTATTTCTCTGATGGCATGGTCTTCTTAGGCAACGAAAGACAAATATACATACATACATACAGGTATTAATCAGAATTCTTTTTTACAGCAAGCTTTTAGAGATTACAATATGCAAGGAGGTAACAATACAACTAATCTGTTAGCTCTGGCTGCAGAAAGATGCAGTAAGCAGTATCCTACTGACTCTATGTGGCCTAATGGAGATAGATCATAGTATTCTCTTAGGGACTGTAGAAGAAAGTAAAGGAAGGTAATGAAGACTGCCATGATGATTGGGAATGCAGATGTGCACTATGATACCCTCTTAACTGTTTGTCATGAGAATATAATAGTGACGATGGATCCTCCTGCTTACAAGCCACTAGTTCTGGATCTACTAATTGAGGAAATAGGGCATCCTCTTTCAGAGGTGCTGCAGAAAACTTCACAGCTAAGTGACTTAGGGGGCTGAGGAAAAGATAAATTTCCTCAAGAGAGAAGGATAAATAGTCAGCAGATTCAAAGTCAGAATAGATTGATAAGAATTGTTTATTGGAAGCATAGATGGTATGTCAACTAATGAACTATACAAAATGTACTGAGAAAAGTGGCTTGATACTAGACAGAACAGAGAAGTAAGAACTGCCCCTAGAGAGCCCCCTGAGCACTTTTATCCAAATTTATCACACCTTTAAGGAGAATAGGAAATTGGGCAAACCTCAGTTCAGATTAAAGAAATACACAGATGAGATTACAAACCTCATATCAATTTGATGACATATTGGAAAAATGAATCTAATACTGTAACTAGAGCATTAATAGATACTGAGACAGAGGCCTCCCTTATTTATGGATATCTTGATAAGTTTAAACATGGAACTCCCATCACCATCACAGGATTTGGAGGGACCGAAATATCAGCCAGACTAGTCAAACTAATTATGAAAATTGGACAATTACCTAAGAAAGAATATACCATGGTGACCGTACCTATTCCTGAACAGATCATTGGAATACATATATTGACACATAGGACTTTAAATTTACCTGAGGGGAGATACAAATTTGAACCAAGGAAGATAGGAATTAACACAGTTTTAGTGAGTAAAATAAAAATGGACCCAATCACTTTACCTGAAACTTGCAAAGAAATTATTTTAAGGAGTATCATGTGCCAGGTGGATAAGATGAAATTAATAATACTATAAAGAAATGTGTTAAGGCAGGAGTGTTATCTCCTACAACCACTTGATGGAATAATCCTGTCTGGCCAGTACAAAAGTCAGGTAGAACATGGAGGATGACAGTGGATTGCAGACAATTGAATAAGGTGACTCCTCCCTTGTATGCTACTGTACTACTGTACCAGATACCATTACCTTAATAGAAAGGATCCAGAAATATAATAGGACTTAGTACACAGTTATTGATTTAGCCAATGCTTTCTTTACTATTCCAATAAATTCTAAACAGTAGGACCAACTTGCTTTCACTTGGCAGGGCTAACAATACACTTTTACATGCTTGTCACAAAGATATGTGCATAGCCCCACTATTTGTCATAGGATTGTGGCTGAACATTTGGATGAATGAGAGCTACCTGATGTACAGTCTACCCACTACATAGATGATATTATGATATAGGGAAAAAAATTAAAAGTAGTAGAGAAGAGTTTGACACTTTTGAGCATATGAAAAGCAAAAGGTGGAAAAGTAGCCCTTTAAAGATTCAAGGGCCAGTTCAAACTATAAAATTTGGGGTGAACAATAGAATAAGGAACTGTGAGAGGTTCTCCCACAAGCCTGACAAAAGATTCAGGATTTTCCTATTCCCACCAATAAGAAAGAGGCACAAAACTTTATAGGATTATCCGGCACAAATTTTGAAACCCTTACATAAAATTACTAGGAAAAAATATGAATTTCATTGAGGACTTGAGCAGAGTAAAGCTTTTGAAGAAACAAAGGCTACCATACAGTTAATCCTACATTTATGGCCTATGAAAATGGCCTGATGGTATTAAAAATCTCTGTACAGGATGGAAATACAAACTGGAGTTTATGGCAAAAAGAACAAAATACTAAATGTACCCTTAGGATTTTGGTCTAGGAAATTTCCTTCAACTGGAATTCAATATACCCCTTTTGAAAAGCAGTTATTAGCTGCATCTTGGGCTTTGGTAGAGACTGAACAACTGACTTTGGACCATGAGGTAATATTAAGGCCAGGAATTCTGATTATGACCTGGGTAATGAGTACCCCAGCTTCTCACAGAATTGGACATGCCCAAGAGGCTAGTATACCAACTGTTGGTATAGTCCTTGGTAAAAGTGAATGAGGATATGATGGATTAACTGAAGAACAAAAGAGACATGCATGGTCTACTGATGGGACAGCAAAATATTTGGGCCACAAAAGGCACTGGAAAGTCATAGCCTATAATACATGTATTAGGTGGACTTTGGAAAGTACTGGGATAGGTGGAAGTAGTCAATATGCTGAATTTATGGCAGCACATCAAGCTATCAAAACAGAACAAGGAGGATAGTGTCATATATTCTAATGGACATAACACTAAGATATTAGTATCTCTCATTAATTTTTAAAACAAGTAGCAGAAGAATGTTACATATGTCAGTTGGAAAGAGAATAAATTGTTCCTCTGGTGGTAACTGAAGATATGGCAAGGGGAAAAATACCAGCCCAAATTTGGCAAATAGATTATATTGTACTCCTACTCCAAGATAAAGAAAGCAAATTTATACATACTTGTGTTGATACCTATTCAGGTGTACTAGTGATTTGTCCCTATAAGAATGTGACCCAGAAAAACACCTGTAGAACTCTAGATTACATAAGTCTATATTATGGAACCTCAATGTACATTCAAAGTGACAATGGGTCACATTTCAAAGGTAATGAAATGAAAACCTATTGTATGCTAAACAATATAGAATGGATATACCATATTCCATATTATTCATAAGCATCTAGGTTAATTGAAAGAATAAATGAATTATTGAAAGAACAGTTAAGGAAGTTAAGTTCTAATAATTCTTATGGACATTGGAAATAAAATTTGTTTACTGCTTTAAGTAATTTGAATAACAGACAACTGGGAGGAAGTATACCTCTAGCCAGAATGATGATCTCAAATTTGCAAATTAGAAAACAACACATAAGATCCCAAATATTGAGTACTGGACTGTGAGGACAGATTTCCCAGCACTATATTCAGGGATACCTGGTTCATCAGGATATGATTTACACTGTTTAGAGGACTTTGGGTTGGATAGAAAAGAAATGAGAAAAATTTCCTGGAATATGTATGAGAATCCCTAAAAATCATTTTGAATGGATATTACCTAAATCAGGATTAGCAGCTAGAGGAATGCATGTATTTACTGAAATGATAGATTCTAATTATCTAGGAGAAATTATTGTGACATTCCAAAATTTAGATAAAGAACCCATACAGTTTTGTAAAAATGATAGAATAGTTCAAATGATTATTACTCTTTGTGAAAAAAAATATCCCTTGTGAAAACTGACTCTCCTTCCAAATTACTAGCAGAGGAACTGAAGAGTTAGATTCTACTGATAGAAGAAAATTGGGAGCTAAAATACAGGTAAAATGGAGGCCATATGATGTTCTAAAGGCTGCAGAAATTATAGCCCACCAGAAAGATAATACTGTAACTATTATTTATTCAGGAGAAGATTACCAGATTGTACTCTTAACTCATTATTCTACTGTGAATGAGGCTATGATAGTGGGTTTATGGACTCCAGAAGCATGACTGACCCCCTACTTACCCTGCTTCTGGTTATTGTCTCTTTGTTTCTTTTTGGCTTTTTGTCTGTTGAATTTGTTGGCTGGATTTGTTTCCTGTAGGCCTAGTACCCTCCACATGGAAATGCCTGATCCCTTAAGCCAGGTGTCACCCCCTGTCTACCACTGTGATGTGTCTCCCCTGGACCTGATGTCAACCAAGCTCCCGAATCCAGCTAAAGAACTGACGTCTTGAATGGGACCTCTTGGGGCAGGGACAGCTTTATGTTCAATTTCAGCAGGAAGTAGCTATAGAAGAAAAGACCTTTGCCCCATATTCCAAGATTTTAGGCCCCATTCATTTGAGAGGATAATGATAGGGTGCTTGTGCTCAAGCCCCACACTAAGATATTGTTTTATGTGCTTATTTTGTGTGATCCCTGTTATATTGTTGTAAAGTTCTATTAACATCAGTTGCCTAAGATATTGTTTTATATGCTTATTTTCTGTTATCCTTGTTACAGTTCTATTAATACTAGTTGCCCCACTGCCTATGTAATGAATATGAAAGATCTTGGAGTCAAATGTAATTTAAATAGGAATGGCTTTGACCCCTACAGTGCTAATGCATATTGACTTCTTGGTTACTACGATGGATTTGGCTTTCTGGTACTAGGATTTGACTTTCTGGTATCTGAATAAATGTTTTCCTTCTGCCTACTATATGGAGAGTCTGTTATACTTTGAAGATGGGTTAGACTTGGTTGGTTGAAGTTGAAGTTGGAAAGCAAAAGCAATATAGTATAGTAGATATTAAGGGTAACCTGGCACATACTGGCTAAGTGACTGACTCTAGGCATACTTGGCAACTGAGACCAGAAGTTGCAGAACACTGCTGTAATGGTAACTTAAATGGGAAGATCTTTCCCATTCTTTAAGGGGCCCATGTAACTTGCTTAAATCATATGAAAGCCTAAATCACATGGGGTGGGAGGAGCTTGCTGAACAGGAGAAGTAGGAAGGGTGGAGCAGAACTGGAAGGATGTTGGTGAGAGCAGCTAGGGCAGAGGGGAGAAAGCACATGCAGGCACAGCTAGTCTTGTGAGTATTTGTTTGTGGGAAGGCCCCAACAGTGTAGGGAAGGTAGGGAAGGTTCAGGGGAGGCTTAGGAATGGTTTTGTCTCCTACTGTGCTAATGTGTATTGACTTCTTGGTTATTATGATGGATTTGGCTTTCTAGTGTTTGGATTTGACTTTCTGGTATCTAAATAAATGTTTTTGCTCTGCTTTCTATATGGAGAGTCTGCTATACTTTGGGACTCAGAACTATGCCAGAATGTTCATAGCCATCATCAGTGCTATGAATATTGCCTTGGAGATGCAACTTCTGATCTTGTCTCTGAAAGGAAGAGAAATAAAACATTCTAAACAAA
>JAQQSK010012396.1:0-11895 GCA_028658325.1 Potorous gilbertii | reverse complement strand
GATACCCTGTTGGATGAGTTGTGAAGGAGTCCAACCGTTCTGGAAAACAATTTGGAACTATGTCTAAAGGACTATAAAATGGTGCCTATCCTTTTTATCCAGCAATATCATTACCAGTTCTGTATTTCAAAGAGATTAAAAGTGTGTGTGTGGTCAGGGGAGGGGATGCGGGGGGGGCGAAATGGGAAGACCCATCTGTACAAAAATATTTATAGCAACTCTTTTTGTACTGGTAAAGAATTGAATGTCCATCAATTGGAGAATGGCTGAACAAGTTGTGGTATATGACTGTGATAGCATTCTATTATGCTATAATAAATGGAAAGCAGGATGCTTTCAGAAAACCTGGGAAAACATATGAAGTGATTCAAGGTGAAGCGAACCTAATCAGGGCACTATTGAACACAGTAACAATAATATGAGAAAGATCAACTGTGAAATACTCAGCTACTCTGATCAAGATGATGATCCAAGATGATCCCAAAGAATTACATGATAAAATGAGTAACGATATAAAAAATGATGATTAAAAAAAAACCTCCTCTACCTCCAGAAAGAGAACTGATGAACTCAAAATAGAAATTGAAGAATACTTTTTTGCTTTCTTTTTTATTGTTTTATTTTGTTAGCATTCTCCTTTGTAACATGACTAATATGGAAATATCTTCCAAGACCTCTCATACATAATAAAAAAACAAAGTGCTTTCCTTTTTCAAGAAGGGGAGAGGGATAGGATGGAGGAAAGTTATTTGGAACAAAATTTTTTTAAAAAATGCTAAAATTTATTTTGTGTTAAATTGGGAAATATTTAATAAAATAAATAAAAATCATTTTTAAAAAAGAAAAATTCAATCCACTTTAGAGAAGTGATAAACTCTGAGTATGGACCGAAGCATATTGTTTCTAATTTTATTAATTTTTCTTGATGTTTTTTGCAACATCGTTAATATTGAAATATATTTTACATGATATTACATGTATAATGGGTATCATATTGTTTGCCTTCTCAATGGGAGAGAGTGAGAAGGAGGGAGATAATTTCAAACTCAAGATATTTAAATGAATTTAAAAAATTTTTTTAAAGAAAATATTATTCTCAAAAAAATACATTATTCTCATTTCAAATGTAACTTTCTTCCCATGACAAGTCTGATGTCATTGCCTGAAGGACAGCCTTGTGATTCTAAGTGATTCCTACCTGGAAAGAAATGTGACTCCTGATTGTTTGAGAGACGTGTGAGCACACAAAGATGTTTAGATGTGGGGAGATTTTGGAGAGAGAAGTGGTAGAGTAGGAGTTCAAGAGACGGAAGAAAGGCAAGACTAAGAGCTTTGAATGGATGAGATTGTGCGTGAGAGCTCTTGAAACTACAAACACGGAAGCGTCACATCTCTCGCATCCCCAACATTTCATTTCATTCCCAGTGCCTATTCACCAGACACTATTAAAAACAGACTCCCTTGGGGAAATTATTGTCTCTTGGTTGAGCTGGTATTTTATGTCAAGCTCATTTACTTTTATGTATTCTTTTGTTTAATATGTATAACTTCCCTCAATTTTGATTTAATGTTTTTATTGATAATTCAGTTTGCTTACTTACACTCTTTTTGTGTACCAGTCATTTTATGGAAGTGAACTAAGCTCATGAGAGTCCACTATTGCCCTTCCCTTTAGAGTGACTTGGGAAAGTGGCTTTTATTCTGAACTCATAAAAGAAAGCACCAAAGTTCTAGACTAAAACTAGTTGATGCATGATAGATAGATATAATTCTAGCCCATTGCCATTCTCGAACATAGGAGAGTTAAGGTGCGAGCACCCAGCTGTGGCATTTCTCTTGTTCCCCATAAAGAAAGAAAGGATATTCTCCTCTGAAGACAGGGTGGGTCAGATTCTATATCCAATATCTAGTTATAAATATATTTGATAGATAGCTACGTATATTACATATACTTTACATATATGCATATGTACATATACATGTGTGTATATTTGTATGTGTTTTACTCACATAAATACACATATATGTATAGATAGATAGAAGGATGGATGGATGGATAGATAGATAGATATAGATAGATACATAGATAGATGGAACCTGAGGCTCAGAGAAGTTATGATTTTTCCCAAGATCACACAACTAGGAAGAATGTCTTCTACTCTGTAAAATGCAGAATGAGCACACATCCAACTCAGAGAAAGTCTCCTCTCATATTCTCTTGTAGTTTATCCCTTCCCCTTTCTATGTCAACCTCAGAATTTAGGGATCTTGCCATTAAATCCTTCTCACATACCTTAGGATGAGTCCTAGCCCTACAAGTATACAAAGATGTCAGTTTCCTATGAGATGACAATCTCCTTCACAAAAATATTTCATAGACTTCTGTCCTGGAACATGATGATTGATCATTAAAGTTTCATTCTTTTGGGCCTTAAAAGTTTTTATTAGACTTCTGAATCTTAGAGCTCAAAGGGATCTAGGTGATCAGTGAAAATAACTTACTCATTTTAAAGATAATGAGATTGAGGACTGGAGAAGTAACATTACCCACACATGGTAAAACAACTAGTTAATAGTAAAGCTAGGACTGGAACCCAGATCCTTTGACTCAGTATACTCTACTACCTTTCTTTTTTTCTTCACAATTCCCCAGCTAAAATTAAGACACCTGAGAAGAGTCATATTCTTTCACTGCTGCTTTGCCATTTTTTATCGGTTTCTGAGGTTGGAGACTGCATTAGGAAACATTGCTAATGATAAGGGAAGAGGGCACAGAAGGATCCACTTGTCTGTTTCACATTCAAGCTCAAGGCCTGTAATTAGTAGGTACTGCAAAAGTTCAAGCTGCCCAACTTCTCGGTCCAGGTCTCTGGCCCAGGTCTAAAGCACAATGCATAAGCCCAACTCTCTTCCACTCTCTGGAGAAATGTGTTCATTAAGTCACCTAATAAAAATTTAGCAGCAGCTATTTAACTTTATTAGCTGTTCTGTGGGATGGTAGATTTGATGAAGAACAGTATGATAAGGCATACACTTTATTGTCAAAATTTGTAATTGCACTAGTTCTCCAAGCTGCTTAAATCAGACATTTAAGTGAGAGATAGCAAATTAAATGATGTACTAACTTCAGGTGCCTTCCTAACCAAAAGTGTTTTCCAACAGTTGTAATGGGCTTTGCATGGATCAATCCACACTTACTTGCCCTGTGCTCCTTAATGCCAGGAATCTCTATTCAGGAGAAGTTTGTCAAGGTGGTGGCACAATTTGGCCGAAGAATAGCAAAAAGGCAATTGAGCCACATGGGTATTAGTTCCATGACCTCAACTTTGATAATTCAGTGCTCTAGCTGACCTAACTAGTCACAATGGTTTACATACACAATTTTATAGAATATAGATAGTACCCTAGGAATCTGACTTCTGTCTTCAGCTATTATTGATTTTCCATTTAGCCCTGGAAATTTCTCTCTACCTTTCTTTCCTTCACCATAAGAAGTGGAAGAAAATATTTGCTCCGTAACACATATAAGGGTGAAAATTATATAGATATGTGACCTTTGGTAAGTCTTTTGCTCCTTCTATGAACCTAAGATTTTTCATCAGTAAAATGTAAAAAGTGTCTTCTAATTACATGGTCCTAAGAATGTCCTATTCTCCCTTCCAGTTTTATAGTATACATCATTTATTTTTCTCTTTACACCCCCAACAACATAAGTCTAAAAGTCTTCTCAGATTCTTGAGAGTTCCAGTGATGGAGTTATATGTAGCTACAGATGTTCTGTCCATTACTCTCAAGTCACATGACTAATATAGACCCTTTTCATGTGCACACTTTCTGGTCCCTTTCTCTTTAACTTATTAACAAAGCATGCTTTCTGAGCACTAAAAGAAAGTAGTTAGTGATTTCCTTTATTTCTCATAAAATCAGAAGAGTTATTAAGGTATTAGGCTGCTTATGAAACAGAAATAAGAGGAAGGAATGCAGTTTCTTCATTCCATCAAGACAATGTAATGACCAAGATTTAGGGACAAATGAAACTGAAGGGAAGAGAAAGAATGAGAGATAAAGTTCAGTTATAAACTTAATAAACCTGAAATTTAAAATGGAGAAGAAGAGAATTTTCCAGGAAAACCCCCAAGTTTCCAAACCTTTGAATGTCTCATTTTTCTAGGAAAATAAAGAAATGCTAACCAGAAGATCCCTCGAGATCTTTGACCCAAGAAATCAGGTAAAAGTTAATATATAAAGAAAATGAGGTTTGCTTTACTGGGCCCAAAAGCATCCAGGCCAGCTTTGTAGGTTAGGATTCAATCCTGCCCAAGTCAGATTTAAAACCTGTCACAACCTTTATTTTTCTTTCCCTGAAACATTAGAGCCCTCTAGCGGTCAATGTACTCTCCAACTAGCAAATGCACTCTCAAATTACCACTTTAAATTTTCCGATTTTTTTTCTTTGCAATCCTAATTTTTCTCTACTTTATGTTTAGATGCTGAGCATAAGGTTATTATTAAATGTGCTACTTTTTTAGGCCTTCACTCTATTTCTTCCTATTCAAAGTTAATGCTTTCTATCTCATCCCTATTCATTTATATCAAAGCTATATAAAGTCTGAGACTTGTAATCACTACATTAACTTCAAGAGTAAGGTTGAGGGAGGGGGTATAATGTGTGAAAGTGATTTCTTCTGATTGCTTATTTCCAGTGGATAGGGGAGGCTTGGGATTAAGGGTAGAGTAGGAGTAGTGCCAACAAAAGGTGCGATTCATACTAAACTATGAACTGCAATGTCATCATTGAAAGAATATGAAATGTAAATAGTCAAAGGACCTGAGCTTGTGTCCCAGTTCTGCAACTAGCTATTTGACCTTGCATAAATCATAGGATACTAGCTCTAGAATAAGAAGGGAACTTAGAGGCCTTTCAGTCCAACATCATCATTTTACAGATGAGGAAACTGAAGTTCAGTAAAGTTAAATGTCTTGTCTAGGGTCCTACTTGTCAAAAGTAGGAGAAATAAGATTTGAACCTGAGTGCTCTGATTCCAAAGTCACTGTAACAAGATGCTTCTCTTGACTAAACTTCAATGCCCTCATCTCTAAAAAGGGCTAATTACACTTGTACAATCTACTTCATAGGGCTATTATGGTGATTAGATAAAATAGATAAAATAAAATCAGATAAAATCATGCAAAGTGTTTTGTAAACTATTGGTATATAAATGTGGGTTTTCAGTCAATATATGTTTCAGGGAAGTTTCAATAATAATAAAGCATCTCACCTGCACTTAGAGAAAAATAGTGATTTTAAATAGAAGTGAGGATGATATTTTACTCTGCAGGCAAGGGGGAGAAGGAAGGAAGGATGAATGGAAAGATGGATAGAAGTATGGATGGAAGGATACTAAGAAGGAAGGAAGAATTTTGTAAAATTCCTTTAATACTAGTCTCCCCCTGCTGGAGAACCTCTTGGAAATGGTTCTTTTGAAGGGTTGGAGTGAACCTATTAGGGAGAGAGAACACTTGAATTTGTCTCCAGTATTGGTGTCAAAGAAGCAATTTAAACTTTTTCCCCATTGATTCTAAGGTTTTATCCTCCAAGGACTTGGCAAAAAGGGGAAGGGGGAAGAACTAGAATAACTATAAAAAAATTTATTCTGAGTGGAAAACTTTCAGTGATGGGGGTCTGGAAAATGACAGTAATAGAATAATTGGAAATCTATGAATCTGATCCAAACTCCCTTTGAACTAATTGCAAAGCTTCACCTTTCAAAATCCAAGAACAGCGTAGTAAAAATGTGCCTCTGTAAAGCGTCTAATCTTGGACTCTATGAAGAGATGTGTTCAGGGCTGTTAGTGACATCTTAGAATAAGCAGGTAATTGTAGTTTTCGGATGAAATGACTATGTAATTAAAGAAAGAGAAATAAGAGTTAATTTCTAAATCTCAGATATTTTTATACCTTGGGAAGGGGCTCAGCACATCATTAAGGTCTGGGTTCGCAGCTAGATTGGAGAGTGAAAAAAGAGGTCAATATTGCCTATAGTTGGGGGGGCGGTAAGAACAAGATTAAATCTGCAGGTTTTTTCCTCGTCCTTCTTTCGAATGATATTCAGAGTGAAGGATGGAGGAGTTGGGTAGAAAAGAAAGGAAAATACCATTTTGATGGAACAGAAGAACTGGGAAGTCAAGAAGACCAAGTCAGAATTTAATTCCTCCAACAAAGAAAATTAAGGGTTAAATAGCCGGAGCTATAGGTCCTTCCCATCCCCCCAATTTAACTGCAGGTACTTTGGGTGTGGAAGCTCCTGATTCAGAACCTCGGAAAGCTCCCCCTCCCGTGCTTTCTCTAACTGGTGAATGCGCATGCTCTTCAGAGCCTGAGGCTAAGGCTGCGGTGGGTGCAAATATAACTGGAGAGAGCAGCTTACAACTCACTGGGAGTTGAGTGCGGAAGAGAGACGGAGTGATAGAGATGAGTGACCTTTCCGTACCGAATTCTCTTCCTTAGAGAACAATCCACGGGAAAACTTGTGGCAGTAGAGAACCAAGCAGGAAGAAGGTTTGTTTGGGTTTTTGTTTGTTTTATGTTTTATTTTGTTTTGACAGTAGACAAACTGGAAATTGCAAGAGCATTCGAGCAGCAATCCTGAAATATTTCGATCCTTTCGTGGCAGGCGACCTTCGAACGAGGAGGAAAAAAGACAGATGGACACCTCACTTTGAAAGTCACTTGCCAAGCAACGATCCAGTCCCTTAGTTCTCCTCCGCTGTTCTCCTTCCTGTTCCAGCTTCAAAGCTCTTTATTCTTTCCGATCCTGGACGCAGCGCTCGACAATTTCGGGCCAAGTCTATGCTGAGAAGCCCCCAAAGGCCAGTCTTGTGGTAATCACTTAGCCAATCACTTGGTGGTACTTGGTGGCTGCTACTCTGAGAAAGTCCCGACTGGGAGGAGAGCCCCAGGGACAGTGCAAGGATCCAGTACTAGTTGTTAGGTCATGGCCCGAACTGGATAGATACCACTGTCAACATGAAGGACGCTGTCTCTTGGGGGTCCCTGCTCGAACTGGGAAACGCAAGTGGCAACGTTTCGCTAATGATGAGGGACCAACTTCGGGGCCTGGAGCTGGAGAGACCAGACGGCATGGCAGGGCAATTCCCGAGCTCAGGCATCCGCGGGAGTACTGGCACTGACGGCCCAGCTGGAGCGGTGGTGCGGATTCTCCTCAGTGTGGTATATTCAGTGGTCTGTGCCTTGGGGCTGGTGGGTAACCTCCTGGTCCTGTACCTGATGAAAAGCAAGCAGGGCTGGCGTAAGTCCTCCATAAACCTCTTTGTCACCAGCCTGGCCTTGACTGACTTCCAGTTCGTGCTCACCCTGCCCTTCTGGGCTGTGGAGAACGCACTTGACTTCACCTGGCCCTTCGGCAAGGCCATGTGCAAGATCATCGCTACTGTGACAGCCATGAATATGTACGCTAGTGTCTTCTTCCTCACGGCCATGAGCGTGGCGCGCTACCGAGTGGTAGCCTCTGCTATCAAGAGCCGCCGGCCCAGAGGACGGGGTAGGGGCGGTGGCTGGAGGCGAGTCCTCAGGGTGGGCAGAGGCGATGGCTGGTGCTTCTCAGCCAAGTCGCTCTGCGTGTTGATCTGGGTGTTGGCGGTGCTGGCCTCTTTGCCCCATGCCATCTTCTCCACTACTGCCACGGTGATGGATGAAGAGCTCTGCTTGGTACGCTTCCCGGACAAGCCGCGGGTCGGAGACTCTCAGTTCTGGCTAGGGTTGTACCACACGCAGAAGGTGCTGCTGGGCTTCGTGCTGCCGCTAGGGGTGATCAGCCTCTGCTACCTGCTTCTGGTGCGCTTCATCTCCGAACGTCCCGTCCGGGGAGGTGGAGGCGCGGGCGTGGAGCCTGGTATTGCGAGTGCTTCTGGAAAAGGATGCAGCAGCGCGGCTGGAGCCAGCGCCAAGAGGCGTTCTAAGGTTACCAAGTCAGTAACTATCGTCGTCCTGTCGTTCTTCTTGTGTTGGCTACCCAATCAGGCTCTGACTGCCTGGGGTATCCTAATCAAGCTGAATGTGGTGCACTTCAGCCACGAGTACTTCCTGAGCCAGGTGTACGTGTTCCCGGTGAGCGTGTGCCTGGCGCACTCTAACAGCTGCCTCAACCCTATCCTCTACTGTCTCATGCGCCGCGAGTTTCGCAAGGCTCTGAAGAGTCTGCTCTGGCGCATCGCCTCGCCCTCGCTCACTAGCATGCGCCCCTTCACCGCCACGACTAAACCTGAGCCCGAGGAACAGGCCCTGCAGACGCTGGCTCCCCTGCATGCTTCGGTGGAGCCGGACCTCCTCTACTACCCACCCGGAGTCGTCGTCTACAGCGGAGGGCGCTATGACTTGCTACCCACTAGCTCAGGGGAGCAACGCTACTGAAGGAGCAGAGCTGACCGAGGACGGAAGTGCAGGGCGGAGGGGCGAGGCGTGGAGCGGAGTAGGTGATTTCCCCGGGGGAGAAGAGAGAAGGAGAGAGACGGAGACAGACTACGACGCAGACACAGACAGACACAGAGACGGAGAGAAAGAATAGATGTAGAACGGGAGAGGATCAGTAAGAGTAGGCATTGGGTAAAGGATGGAGGGTGGGCCAAAATGGTAAAGTGGCTCTGAGGACCTTCCAGAGAATAAGCGGAGAGACACTGAGGAGGCAGTCTGCAAAAACGCAAAGAAAAAAAGAAAAAACACTCTAAAGAGACCTAAAGTTAAGCCAAGAGGTAAATTACGGTGCCGTATGCCTTCTTCTTTACTTTGCTTGGGCGAGAGATCGCTCCAGATCTTAGTGGAACCCATTCTTGTTGAGACTAGGTTGTGGGCAGAGGGGAGGAGCATCTAGTCTCTAGAGAAAGGGGATGAGAAAGACCTTTCTGGAAAAGGGGACTTGCCAGAGTGGGGAGCGAAAGGTACAGGTAAGAGATGGAATCTATTAGACCTGTGTAAGCTTTGAGCCCCTCAGAAACGCGTCTACTTTTCCTCTTGACTCCAAGAGTATCCCTGCTCCCGTGGCTTCGTATGTCAAGGGCAATCATGCTGGGCTGCAGTCTATTGTCCTTCCATCTCTCCCAGAAAGAGCAGGTGCTCTGAGAGGAGAGTAAGAACTCAGCGATTCCTATAGTAGAGGAGATTCCCTTGCCTTTGAATGGGAAAAACTTCCTTCTCTCTTGAAGAAAAACTGTCTCTTTTTGTAAAGCTGAGAATTCATAGATTATTCAGGAACTCCAAAAGGCCCGGCTTAGGTTGACTCTTGAAGACATCTTTAGAAATTCCTTGCTGGGCAGACACTCTTTGTCTGGGGACTCAGCCCCTAACCTTGGGTTTCTGCAATCTGAAACAAAACAAGACTGACTCCTATCGCAGGACTTGTGAGAGTAGGGAGAGCGTTGAGGGTCCAGAACCTCCCTTCTGCACTTGGACCCAACAGGGAGCCCCTAATCTGATCGACTCTTACTAAGGCTTCTAAAGACACCTGCCCTTTGCTCGTCAGCGGTGAAGGCCTTCTTTAAAGGCAAAAAACATATAGAAAATGACAATGATTTTGTTTGGATGTTTGGTGGAAGAGCGAGGTGTTTGTATGTGTTTTTTAATAAAGCCGTATCTAAATTATTTCCGGGCGGGGCAGCAACATCTCTTAGAGAAACTGAACCTGAAGGGGAAAGACAAGTGCGCCTTTATTTTGGGATAGGAGAAAAAGGAAAAAATCTCTCTGGAAGAACTCTGTCTAGGGATGAAGGGAGTGAGGGAGGCGCTGAGGGCGGCTGGGGTGGGAAGAGAAGAGCAGCATCAAAGATGTTTGGAGCTCTGGCTAGCGGTGAAACGATGAACTGCAGGTGAGCTCTCCCCATCCCGCAGCCGAAGCCAGGTTGCGGGTTAGGAAGTTGCGGAGTTGGGAGGTGAAACGACGCTAGTTCAAGGCTCTAGTCACCACGTTTCCGCGCTATTCGAGTCTTGTCATTTAAGCCCACTGAGCTGCAGATGAGGCCGCAGCCTTAGAAGAGAGTTCCCATTTTTTAAACTCCATCTAAAGACCCTTCCCTAGAAATTATGTTCCCCATGTTAGCCAAGAGACTGAGTTTCCCAGGGGGGAAATTTAGCTCGTTTTTTAACTTCATTCCTGATTTTTAAAAACTGACCTCCAAGGTGAAGCACAAATCCGTCCTTTCACTGTCACTGGAGAGCTGCCCCCGGACAGAGCAGGGATTTTGTTAATAATAATCCATAGACTTCAGATTTACAAAGTATTCTTAGCCATCACCCTGTGAGATAAGCACTACAAATATTGCCCTGATTTTAAAGACGTGAACTCTAAGACCAGGTGATGGTCAAGTAGCTTGACTTAGATTGTCTAGCTCTAGTAAGTAAAATCAAGATTCAAACCAAACATGACTCCTAAGACCAGCACCCTCTGTGCCAAATTGGATGGCTGCTCTCAGAGTAGTAAAGTACTGGAGTTAATTGTAATGACAGGATGGTCAAAAATTGCGGTATCTTGTGTTCCCTTTCTTTCAAAAACTTCAAACCACTTGAAACACATCCTATTTATTTATACCTAGCCTTGCAATAATGTTACTGTGCATATGCAAAAGTCCATGTCAGGCTACAGTTATTTAAGGAATCAGAGCCTATTTATTTGCTGGTCCCCTCCCAGAAGAGTAGCCTACATTCCGAGTTTGGTGAGTAACTGCTGTTGTTCATTTAACTTCAAATCTTTATCTTGCCTGTTTTGATCAAATTATACCAATTCGAGTCAAACAGTCTTCATTTTTATTGCTTCCAGAGTCCTCCCATTGATTGAAATGAGTTGAGACAAAATGCTGGGCACATGTAACCTCCAACTCTGGCAGCTGTTTCAATAGAATTTAGCCTAACCTGTGATTTCATCTCTGTAGGAAACTCTGGGAAGGAAATTCCTCTACCAAAACAGGTCATCAGCTACCTGCTCTGCACTACATTGTCTTAGAGAGTAGGAGGTGTCCCACAGTTTGTGAGGTAGGGAGGAAAGGGCACTTGAACTCAGGTGTTCCTAAGAATAGCTCTTTATTCAGTTTTTCGGAAACTGGTATATGGCTATCTCGAAATCACTGAGAGATCACTGAATTCAATGCTTGACTCTGACTGTACCTGCTCTATGGTGTGCAGAACAAGGATGTAAAAGAACTGGAAACTATGCCACGCATTTAAGGAAATGGATATGTTCAGCCCAGATAAGAGATATCTTAGTGGGGTTATAAGAACTGTCTTCAAATATCTGCATGGAGATTATGTGTGGAAGAGATATTTGACACATTAGTTTAGCCCTAGTGAGCAAAACTTAAAACATGGATAGACATCTCAGAGAGGCAGATATCAATTCCATAAAAGGAATGGACCCCTAATATAATCTCCCCTTAGCAAGGTGTTAAAACTTACTGAGTTATTTGTTTTAAGTTTCCCTTGATAATTCTTAGAATGAATATCACAGATAAGTAAATTATCCACTTTTGAGAAACTGTCCGTTGGTCCTCTAAGCCATGGTGTTAGAATGCTAAGCCAAGTGACTTGCAGTGTTGGGAGTGACAAGGAGGGAAAATGGTGGAGTTTGCTTTCATGACAGACCTGATATCATGAGAAATGTGGGATGCCAATTTGTTCTCCCCTTCTAGCTCTCTAAGGTAGAAAATATTGGGGGAAAGCTACTATTCAAGTAATAACCTCCTTCTGCTTACCGTGTGGCCACTGGAAACGCAGAAAAAGATCTACCTTATTCTTTAAGGATCTTTTACATCTGACCTCTATCATTCTTGCCCTCCCCCCTAGTTACTCTTCTTTTTATAGACTGTTAGGGCTAGAAAGAGCTTTAAGTATTG
>JAQQSK010012395.1:0-11895 GCA_028658325.1 Potorous gilbertii | reverse complement strand
GTGTTTGCTCAAACCCATCAGTCTTTGTAAATGAATTTTATTCTCCCCATTCTCACCCCTCCACAGGGCTCTTCTGTGCTCCAAACTCTCTCTGACTTCAAAAGCGGCTTTGAAAAAGACAGCCTTGCTAACCACCAGTGAAGGGGGAAAGGAGATTGATTAGTCAGCCAGCACAAGGAAGGATGGGCTGGGGGGAAGAGAGAGTGGAGGTGGGCAGAGCCCTTAGGAAGTGACTGTCCTCATCCATGAGGGTGGTCATGAGAGCCTGCACTAGGTTCCTCAAACCACAGAGAAGCAAAAAAAAAAAAAAATCTTTTGACTTTCAATTTTTTCTTGCCTTGCTTGCCTAGGGTGCTGAAAATGACTTCTATGACTATGCAGGGAGGCAACAAGGTTTTATGCTGGAAAGAATCCAGTACACAAGCCAAGTCTTTTGTTGCTGGTGAATATACACAAAAAAGGAGGCAGGAATGTGGGCAGGGAGGTTAGAAGGCAATTATCCTGCTTTGTTCACTTACCTGTGGCTTTGCTCACTGTCATTCGCATGTCGATCAAATAGGACAGGGGAATGACGTGGGCTTCATTATCCTAGCTTCTACCCAGCTCCTGTGGTTAATTTTTTTTTTCGAGGTCGGGGGGCAGGGAGGAAGGAAATGTCCACCAAATGGACTCAGGGACAAAGGATTTTCATGAGCAAAAGTTACAAGGAATCTTAACTCTGGGACTATGGACTTCAAAATAGGACCAGACAAAAGCAATCAAAAAATTAGAAAATCTTTGCCTGGGGATGCTCTGTTGAGCTTTTGTGGGCTGACCTTAGCTAGGGCAGTTAGGTTAGAGTCCCAGAGGCTATTACTAACCAGGCTTAGCCTGCCTTTGTCATCAGCTTCCTGGTCACCATACCTTAGTACATGGGAGCAGAGAGACAGTAGATGGCCCCTAAGAGCATAAAACAAGCCAAGTAACAAGGCAGCCAGAGATGCCAATGGACAATGTGACACTCTCTATAGAGATGACATGTCTGCCAAGGCAATATGGGAGGTTTCATTTGCTTCTATACACAGTCTTGATTCTGTAGTCTAACACTTTAGTGCCTCAGTTCAGAAAACCCTATCTCTATATCTCATGTCTCATAAAGACCACCATCTCATTGCCTCATGGTCTTCCACTGGTCTACATCGCACAGCACATAATGACCAGATTCCTTTGCCTGGCCCCACCTTCAGAGTTCTAGCACCATGCAAAATAACCCCACTTCTTCACTCAACCCAAACCTAGGGTCCTACTGCCATGATGAAGTCCTGTCTTCCTCACCAATCTGTCAAGAGCAGTTCTCTCTAGCAGATGCTCCTCCCCTTCTTGAAGTGTATCTGCACCCAGAGTTTGACTGTTCTTTACATCATAACCCTTCCCACCTATCCTAGAACCTTCCTCTGTGCTCTTCATCTCCACTATTATCTGGGACCACCACCTACCTTCTCTTATTTCCAACTTGCTAATTCCATTCAAATCAATCAATGTTAATCATTTATTAATGCAAAGTAGTTAGTCAAAGGAGTTGTATGATCAACCTGAGGAGCTTACAGGAAAATGAGGCTTTGGAACTCCTAAGAGCATCTTCTTGTGGAGTGTAAGGGCATACCTTTGGCACTTAATTGAGAGACCTAAGGCTACTGCATTAAGTCTCAGTAACTGGAGCTATCCCCAAGATGAATTGGTTGGCTGGCACTTTTGTGAGATAGATACTGGGGGAAGCAACCTTCACTGCTGCTCTACAAAAGGAGTCTACATAGAATCTGCCTCTTTTTGCACAGGGATCAATAGTAGCTGGAGAAGAACACAGGGAACTAGGAGCACCAACCCAGTGGTTAAAGAGGAGAGTTCACAAGCCCACCCTTGGAGAAATAATTAAAATATTTTTATTGATGTCTTCTGGGGCTTTTTACATCACATTATCATTTCCCCTAGTATTTCTGCCCTAGTCCTCCCAATGAGCTATCCCGTATAACCAATAATATTATTAAAGATAAGAGATACACAGAGAGAGAATAAATCAGCATAACTCATCAATACATCAAAAAAGTCTGAAAAATATGTGCAATGTACACTTGTGGACCTCCCACTTCTGTAAAGGGATGGAGTGAAAGTGTCTTCACATATCACTTCTTTCAAGGCCTATTTGCCCCCTTCCCTGCCAAGAAGGCTGTGGCAGCATCCAAGTACCAGAATGAATAGAGATCAGAAATCAATTTTTACCCAAAGCAAGACTTCATCTAGCATTTCTCCCAGATTGTAAATATCCTGACAGAAGATGGGATGGGACATCCTGAAGAGGGAGATGCCATAGACAGGCTCAAGGCCATCCTAGAGTACAATGTCCTTGGGGGAAAGTACAACTGAAGCTTGTCAGTGCTCATGGTATTCCGAGAGCTGGTGGAACCTGGAAAGCTGGATGCTGATGGTCTACAGAGAGCACTAGCAGTGAGCTGGTACGTGGTGCTGCTCCAGGCTTTCTTCTTAGTTACAGATGGCATCATGGATGCTTCTCTTACTCACCAGGGACAGCCATACTTGTATAAGAAGAATGGCATTGGCTTGGACGTCATCAATGACGCCATACTGTTGGAAGCCTGTATCTACCACCTACTGAAGCATTACTGCCATGGGCAGTCCTATTACCTGAATCTCATCAAAGTCTTTCTACAGAGCACTTACTAGACAGATTGGCCAAATCCTTGATCTTATCACAGCCCTTCAGGGCAAGGTTGATCTTCTCAGATCCACTGAGCAGAGATATGGCTGTTGTCTTTCCTTCTGGAAGAGGACCAAAATGTTATCACCATGATAAAGAGAAGTTTCAGCGTGTTCCACTGTGGCTGATCAGACCAGTACAAGCTTGGAATGCTCTACCATTGGGCACAGATAGTCCAAGTGAATATTTGGGGTGGTTACTCCAAATTTGCGCATCCTACATTTCCTTTGTGCTGTCTCAATTCTGCTTTGCTCACAGAGCACAGCACCCTTTCTGATGTGGGCACACCATGCTGAGTGGTCTTGTACCAGTGTCTCCCATGTCACACAGTCAAATCCAAAGTTCTTGATAGAGACCTTGAGAGTGTCCTTGTATCACTTCTGACCACCATGTGAGTTCCCCATAAAATAGTCTTTTTGGAAAGCATATATTTTACATTCAGACAACATGGCCAGCCCATTGGAGTTGCACTCTCTGAAGCATAGTTTGAAGGCTTGGCAGTTCAGCTCAAGCAAAGACTTCAGTGTCTGGTACCTTATCCTGCCAGGTGATCCTCAGAATCTTTCTAAGACAATTCAAATGGAAGCAATTCAGTTTCCTGGCATGGAGCTGGTAGACTGTCCATATTTCAGATGCATACAACAATGAGGACAGCACCATGGCTCTGCAGATCTTCAGCTGAGTAGTCAGTCTAATACCTCTTCTCTCCCAAACTTTTTTTTGGAGCCTCCCAAACACCTAAGCTAGCTCTGGCAATGCATGTCAGATGTGTACATCCCTAGAAAGCTTCAGAGGTTGCATTGAGTGCTCAATCATCTGCAAACAGAAAATTCATGCACCAATACTCCCTCCAACAGCAATGGCTCTTAACTGCTGAAGACTTGTGCTTCAAAATCTTTGGTATCACAAAAAAATATTGCTATAAAATTTTTGGTATACATGAGTAGGAACATACTGAAACAGTGAGAGTAATATTTTGGGGAGTAGCCCCCAAAGAGTATAACTAGTCCATGTAAGCACAGAGTTAGGATACTGGAATGTGGAATACTTTAAGTACCTACTTTGTGAAAGAATCCTAATGCTTATTTCAGAGTAACTGCTAGCATTCTACTATTCTGCCCTCTGACTCAGACTATGAACACTGTGATACAGACCCAGTCACATACATTCACAGTGTGACAATAAGTATATTCCTACCCCTTAAGGGTTTTTTTCACATATGGAGGATGTCTCAGATACAAAAATTAAAATTTTACTCCTATTCTCAGCAAAGGTGCAACAATTGCTCCACTGTTAAAAACTCCCAGTGTCTATCTTGCTAGCTGTTCCCCCAGTTATCAATGTCAGGAGAATGAAAATATCCAGTCTGCCTTGGGGTCTCTAGGGACTGCTGATAGCGGCTGTATGCTGAGTCTACCACTCTGATGTCTGACTTCTACCAAAGTCTTCAACCCTACCACAATGAAGAGAGTCACAAAATCAAGCAGATTTCATATCCCATCCCATTCCATCCCACCTAACCCATTACTGGCATGTTACCTCGGCCTCTGTGAAGCAATTCTTTTACACTACTCTTATTAATTCCCTACCTCATTTCTCACAATGACTATTCCAAGCCTCTTTCCCTTCCCTTGGTCCCTAAATCATAACTCCATCCTCTTAAATTATAGAAAGATAACTTTACCTCCTATATTTTACTAAAAAGATAGAACCTACTATCCAGATACTGGATAAGTACTGCCTCCACTTTACTACTGGAAACTTCCCAAAAGCATCACACACTCTCTTCTTGCTTTTGGTCACAAATAAATGTGTATCCCCTTTCACTAAAGGGAACTCAGCTTGTGCCTTTTATCCCGTCCCTTCTGAATTCCTCTACTACCCTTCTCCACCTGTCATCACTTCTCCCCTGTTCCCCTTCAATCTCTTCTCTGCTGGTTCTTTCTCATTTCTCTAAAAATATACTGAAGTTTTATTTAAAAGTAGCTGGTGGCACAGTAGATGGAGCTCTAGGCCTGAAGTCGGAGAGGCCTGAGTTCAAATATTGTCTCTGGCGACAATAACTTAGCCTCTGTTTTGCCTCAGTTTCCTCAACTCTAAAACAATAATATTAACAGCACCTACTTCACAAGGTTGTAAACATAAAATGAAGCAATATTTCTAAGGCACTTTGCACATAGTAGGAGTTATACAAATGCACATATACACAGGTACCTCTCAATCCCTCCCTACCCCCTTGAACTAGCAAACTGCTTTTAAAAACAACTAAATTAACACATTTTGTCAATGTCAGTTAAGTCTCTATATTCTTGAATAATTTTAGTCTGTCTAAATTTCAGGCTATTGCAACAACCAAATGAGATGCAAAGAGTTTTAGATGTCTTTGGAAATAGACTCTTCTACCTGGTGTGGCCCTTTGGTTTTACCAATGTTTTTGTATTTGGCATTATTTTCTATAAAGCATAATGATAACACTGACAACCCTTCCCATCTGTGTGTTGCTTTCTAGTTTCCCGTCCATTACCTCCTCTGATCCTCACAGCAGTGCTGCGGGGAAGGCATCAAGGCAAGAACATAAATGTCACTCAATGATGAATTTGACAGATTTCTTGCATTAAAGCCTAGCCCATTTGCTAGAAGTCAACCCCTACTGTGGCATCAACTTAAAACAGGTGCTTGACTTTTATTTCTACATCATTTAGCTTATTAAACCACCACATCATGGTCTTATCCATATAATCTGATACAATTGTATGTCTGTTTTCTGAGGAACAGCCTGGAAGAATTCAGAGAGACTCTTTGCCAGATGAGCTGTTGGATGAACTGCTGCAGCAGCTCTTGAAGACCACTCATTAAGTTGTATAGAGGTGACAACCTATACTAGTGGAGGGAGTACCCTCATCAGGGAAATCATAGATCCTTGAAATACTGACGTACAATGACAGTAAAGAACATAAGGTCAGGTTTTGACTTTGAGAAACAGCTGTTGAATTGGGGCAAGGGCAGGAGTAAGAGATAAGCACTGAAAAAAATACACCCCTTAGAGCTCTGGAATGTGTAACTGTCTCTACAGTCATTCAATCAGTCAATCAATAAATATTTATTAAGCATTTACCATCTGCCAGGCACTATGCTAAGCTCTGGGGATACAAAGAAAGGCAAAAAACAGTTCCTGCTCTCAAGGACTCTACAATCTAATGGGAGATACAACATGCAAACACTTATACACACACACACACAAACACACATATATGATAAATTGGAAACAATCAACAGAGGGAAGGCACTAGAATTTTAAGGGAGATGAGGAAAGACAACCCTGCCTGTGCTGGCTTCCAAGGCAGAAGCAGAGTAATGGGAATCCATTTCTCTCCTTTAAGGCCTCCTCACAACTACATCCCCTGATATAGAAATTAGTTTGCCTCCATAAACATATATACACACATATACACAAACACACACCACACATATATACACACCCCTCCCTAGCCCTGGAGACTATCTCTCTCTTAATAAATAGTGTAAGATTGCATTCAACGTAACAACAGAAAGAGTTAATCAGGTTGCGGGAACCCCAACCTTTTACACAGTTACCAAAGAACCTTCACTCCATCCAGTGTGAGCAGCCTGTAGACATAGAAGATTCTGCTGACAAGGGAAGACACCATCCTAAAATAAAAGATTTTGGAAACAACAAATTCCAGAAGGCTTATGAACTAAGGAAGCACCTGCCCAGGCCTAAATAAGAGAATCTAATGGATTAAATACAGCCAGAGTATGCACTTTGGAAATATTTCTGGCAAAACAAATGTTTACATCTGAAAAATTCTCTCTAATATCTAAACTCTTTAGAAAAAATCTACCAGACAAGCCTCTAATCAAGTGTCCTTCACAATCCCATACTCTCAATTACTTTAAGTTAAGAGGTCTAGATATGCCATCCTTGGGTACCGAACAAGCTGGTAAGTGTCATTGCTGAGCCACTGTCAGTGACACCTGAAAGTTCATGGAGAAACAAGAAAGATACCATAGGACTGGAAGAGTGCAGATGCTGTCCTGATTTTCCAAAAAGGGGAAGAAAGTGGAGTCTGAAAACTATAGGCCAAGGAGCTTAACCTCTTAGGGTCAGAGGATCACTGATTTAGAGCTAAAAGAAACCCTAAGGTTCATCTAATTAAACTCGTTTGTGTTACAAATAAGGAAACTGAGGCACGGAAACAGTAAGTGACTTACCTGATATAATGTTGGTGAGTAGCAAATCTGGAATTCAAACAAAGGTCCTCTGACTCCAAAGCCAATGCACTTCCCATTGTCCTATACTTCCTCTACTCCTGACAAAATTCTTGCAAGTATTATTAAAGGAATAGCTGGTGAACATCCAGAAAAAAAGACCTGGATCACAAAGAGGATGTATGGCTTCACCAAGAATAGCTCTTGCCAGACTAACTTCATTTCCTTTCTTAACAGGGCTATTAGATTAATGATCAATAGAAGCTGTCGACATAGTTTCTTGTGGAAAATATGAAGAAATGTATGTTAGACAATAGACAAAATAGTGAGTAAGATGGATTTGTATCTAGTTGAATGGTTAGACCCAAAAAGTACTCATCCATGGTTTAATGTCTGCTTGGAAGGATTTTAGTAGAGGGCTCAAGGAGTCTGGACTTGAACCTGTACCATTTAATATTTGATCAGTGACTTGCTTAAATACATGTTAATCATATCTGCAGATGTCACAAAGCTAAGAAGGACAGCTAAAACACTGGATGATACCGTCAAGATCTAAAAATATCTCAATAGGTTAGAATGTTCATATGAATTTAAAAAGATGAAATTTCATTGGAACGAACACCAAGTATTTACATTTGCTTTCAAAAAATCAACTTAGGATTAATAGGAGATTTATGGCTAAATAGAAATGTTCATCTGAAAAATCTAGCGGTTTTAGTGAACTAGAAACATGAGTCAATAGTGTGATATGGCAGCTAAAGAAAGCTAATGTGATCTTAAGAGAGCTATAGGGTTCAGGAGTAGGGAAGTAATAATCCTGCTATACTCTGCCCCCATCAAGCCACATAAAGAGTATTGTGGTCAGTTCTGACCATTGTATTTGAAGACATTAATAAACTGGAAAGGAATCAGAGGAATATGACCAGAATGGTAAAAGACCATGAGTTCATGCCATGTGAACCTTGCTTGATGAAAGAGGGAACATTTAACCTGAGGGGGAAAAGTTACTTAGGTAGAACTTAGTTGTCTTTTGCTTTTGGCAACTGTCATATGGAAAAGGAATTCTACCTGTTCTGCTTGGTCCCAAAAGTCAGAACCAGAAGCAATGGGTAGAATTTATTGAGAGGCAACTTTAGGCATGAAATAAGGTAAAAACATGATTGACACCACTATCCAAAAGTAGGATGGGCTGCCACAGGACCTAACAGGTTCCCACTCACTGAACATCTTTAAGCAAACATTGGATGAACACTTGTTGAGTATGCTGGAGAGGGAATTCTTGTGCAGGGATGGATTAGATTAGATGGCCTCTGAAGTCCCTTTTAACTCAGACATTATGTGATTCTTCTAAAGGAGATGCAGACTTGAGGTACAGTCCCTAGAATCTGCTGGGAAATCCCTTTCAGTGAAACTTCATAAAGCTAAACCACAAATCTGACATAAAGAATGATGCAAGCTTTCAAAATCACTCACAAACAGGCATGGGACTTCAATCAAAACTTCAATGACTTCTAAAAAACCACACATAAAAACAATATTGAGAATGGAACTAGAGTATAGATTTCTGAAAACTCAGCAAACAGAAAAACTATTCATTGCTTTTCAACTGAGATCAAATTTTCTAAAGCCAGAATGATGAGAGAAATGTAAGAAAAAGAGATTCAATGGTATCATTAGCTATATTTGTTGTTTGTTAGTCTGTCACTTCAGTCATGCCTGACTCTTTATCGTCCCATTGTGACATTTTCTTGGCAAATATACTGGAACGGTTTTCCATTTCCTTCTCCAACTCATTTTACAAACGAGGAACTGAGACACGCAGGGTTAAGCAACTTTCCCAGGGTCACACAGCTAATAAGTGTCTAGAGTTAGATTTGAACTCACAAAGATAAGTCTTCTTAACTCTAGGCTCAGCCCTCTATCCCTTGTGCCACGTAGCTGTACTAGTCAAACTGAAAAAAAGACCACAGACTCAACTACATAAATTGCTATCTTCTAAAATCAATTAATTTCTTTATTGATTAAAAGCAATCAAACTTATCTACATTATAAATTGATATTATAAAGTGGTAATATAATTATTTGGTACTGGCTAAAACCTGAAAAGTAGATCAATAAAATAGACTAGACAACCAGAAGCAATAAAAAATGGTAGCCCATTATTTGACAAATCCCAGAACACAAATTACTAGAAGAATGACTCCTATTTGATAGAACAGCTCAGAAAATTGGAAAGCACTTTGGCAGAAATTGGATTTAGACCAGTGTTTATGCCATTATAAGCTTCAAATAGATATGCAACCTGAATACAAATAGCTACACCATAAAAAATAATTAGACAGCAACAGATCAAAGAATCATGGACCCAGGGCTGGAGGTGACTTTAAGGGCCATAGAGGTACCTTTCACAAAATTCCTAACCAAATAAAGACTAGAGATGATCCAAAAAATTTCAATTACATAAAAGTTTTCTCACATACAAAATCAATGCAAACAGAACATAAATAGAAACTGGCAAGGAGGAAAAAAATCTTTCCATCAAATATCACTGATAAAAGTATGATATCTAGATATATAAGGAATTGACATAAATATTTAAGACAAAGTGCCATTGCTCAATAGAGACATGGTGAAAGGATATGAAAAAATTTTAAAACATTTTCATTGATATCCCTTGTATTTACATCACTTTTATTTCCAAATATACCCCTACCTAGGAATTAATCCCTTCCAACAAAAAAAGAAAGAAAATTTTCAATGAAATCAACCAACATGCCAATTATACCTGACAGCTTAAGCAGCATTCTGCACCTATAGTCCCCCATCTCCAAAAAGAGAGAAGGAAGATATATTTTCTTATCTGTTTTCTTCTTCATTATCATTATACAGCATTAGGCTTGACTTTTTTCCTTGCTGTTTACATTGTTTTAGTTATTGTCTATATTGTTTTTCTAATTCCACTTCACTCTGTATCATTTCATGTGTCTTCACATGCTTCTCTGAATTCTTCATGCTTATTTTCTTACATTGAAGCTACATAACATTATATCCATATGCCACACATTTATTTAATAATTCCCCCAATCAGTGGGGGAATTTTCTTCAGTTCTTTACTACCACACAAAGTGCTGCTCTGAATATTTTGGTGTATATGGGAAATTTTCTTCTGGTTTTGTTTGTTTCATTTCATAGGGGTTTTTTTTTTAACCTCCCCAGGGTTATATGTCTAGCAGTAGGGTAATTGGATAAAAGATCATGGACACTAGACATTTTTATTTTGCATAATTACAGTTGCTTGCTGGAATGGTTACAGGGGTGGGAAACCCATGTTGAGACCACATGTGGCCCTCTAGGTCCTCAAGTGTGGCCCTTAGACTGAATCCAAAGTTCACAGAACAAATTCCCTTAATAAAAGGATTTGTTCTGTAAAATCTGAACTCAGTCAGAAGGCCTTACCTAAGGACCATGTGACCTCAAGGCTGCAGGTCCCCACCACTGGTACCAATCTATAGCTCCACCAATGGTATATTGATATACCTATTGTTATATATCCCCTTCAATATTAACTATTTCCATATTTCATCATCTTTTCCAGTTTGCTGGGTGTTAAGTGTCAGGGTCCTTCTGATTCTGATTTATAATTTGTTTCCCTTATTATTCAAGGTTTGGAATAATTTTTAATACTTTTCTCAATATTTTATGATTCTTTTTGAGAACTGTTCTCAGAAGAATTGTACATTATCAATAATCACATAAAATTTGCTCCAGATCATTAATAATCAAAGAAATGCAATTAGAATTTCACAATTAGACTTTCACAGCTAAGGTTTCACTTCATGGCTTGCAAATGGGCAAAAATTATTTTAAAAAAGAAACAATCTACATTGAAGGAGCTACGAGATGATAGGCACACTGATACTGTGAATGGGTCCAACTATTCTGGAAAGCAATTTGGAATTGTGAAAAAAGAATGATTAACCCATTCATTTCCTTTGATCCGATAATAACATTACTAGACATATATCCCAAGGAGGTTTTTAAAAAATAGACAAGTCCAACATAAACAAAAATACTCAAAGCAGCACTTTTCGTGGTAGCAATGAAATGAAATGAATATAATGTGGGTGACCATTAATTGGGGAATAAATAGCTGAACAAGTTGTACTACATGAGTATAATAGAATAATATTATACAATAAAAAATGACAAGCAACTGCATGGAATAATGGATTGGGAGCCAGCCTCAGATTCACAAAGCCCTGGGTTCAAGACCTACCTCTAACATACTGTCTGTGTGACCCTGGGCAAATCATTGAAACCTCTCCATTCTCCAGGCAACACTCTTAAGAGTCTAAGTGGCAGAGCAGTTGTTATCTGCATTGACAGAGTTCAACAGAGGTTGATGAATTCCATTATCAGTAATTTCCTCCAACAATAAAATCACAGGTCCAAAAAAATTACAAATATGGGGAATTCGGAGGAAAATGAGAATTATAGGAACCAATAGTAAAATAATCAGAACCAGAAGAATATGTTAATCAATCAACAAGCGTTTGTTAAGTATCTATTATCTGCCTGGCACCGTGCTCAGAGCCAGGGATACAAATACAAAGAATTAAATAATCCCTACTCACAAGGAATTTGCATTCTAAAGGGAAAGGAAAAAAACATGAATACAAGTATATATTGAATAAATATTAAAGACCAAGTAGGCCAGAAGTCGGAAAGACTCATTTTCCTGAGTTCAAATCTAGCCTCAGATACTTACTTATCTGTGTGACCCTGGGCAAGTCACTTAACTCTTATGTCAGTTCCTCATCTGTAAAATGAGCTGGAAAAGGAAATAGCAAACCACTCCACTATCTCTGCCAAGAAAACCCCAAATGGGGTCACAGGGAGTCAACTGAACAACC
>JAQQSK010012394.1:0-11896 GCA_028658325.1 Potorous gilbertii | reverse complement strand
TACAGTTAGTCTTACACAACACGACTATTATGGAAGTCACTTGCAAAGCTACACAGATGTGGCCTATATTGAATTGCCTGCCTTCCCAAAGGGAATGGGTGGGGAGGGAGGGATGGGGAGAAGTTGGAACTCAAAGTTTTAGGAACAACTGTTGAGTATTGTTCTTGCTACTAGGAAATAAGAAATACAGGTAATGGGGAATAAAAAGTTATCTGGCCCCACAGGACAAAAGAGAAGATGGGGTAATGGAAGGGAGGGATGAAAGAAGAGAGGGCAGATTGGTGACAGGGGTAATTAGAATGCTCAGTGAATTGGGGAGGGGGGACAAATGGGGAGAAAATTTTGGAACCCAAAATCTTGTGAAAATGAATATAAAAAGTTAAATAAATAAATTTATTAAAAAAAAAAATAAAGACTAAGCAAGAGCTTCCATTCCCTGGATTAATGAGGCAGGAAGGAGCCTTAGGGTTGGGCTTGCCTTACTGGGGAAAATGGTATCTGGGAGGTAACTTCCACTTGGTTAATTGGGAACATGTTGGAAAGGATGGAGAGTGAAGTTGGGGCATGAACTCATCAGGTGGTCCCTCAACTTAGTTGATGGGGGGTGCCCTCTGGGAGCAAAACAGAGTGACAAGTTTTTCTGACAATGGAATTTGTCTATTCTCTGTTTTCTCGTGTGAGCCCACCTAATGACTGGCCAGAATGTGAATGATTCCAAAAGGGGTAGGAATGAAGGGTGGTACCTGCCATGTGGTGAGGGGATTGTGGTGAGCCTGGTATTACACACACTTCAGCCTCTAAGTTCTAGAATGCTTCAGGTGAGACCCTTCCACAAAGATGCTCTGTGGGCACATCTGAAGAAATGACATGGGCAGAGGGACTGGGACTTGGGATTTGACTAGGAGAGAGAGATTTGATTTATTACCATTTATTACTGTAATCTATAAATATATAATTATTACTACTAAATATTACCAATATATAATTATTACTATAATCTATAAATATATATAAATAAATCTATAAATTATAGATTTATTACCATTTATATTGTTTTAGAAGTTGTTCGAGGCCGTAATTAAACAACGACAATTATGGAAATAGAAATGACTGAGGAGTCCAAATCCAACACTGCTAATTCCATTTTTTGTCTCAATAGATACACATCTAGGTCCTGATTAATTCTAACAATGAAAGCTACAAAACGGTTGCATGATTTGAATCCATATTGCCTATTTTATTGCTACTGGAACTAATGACCACATTAATGTCCATATAACTTCAAACAGAGCAATTTGAACATATATGATTACTTCTCAGGATTCACTATTCACTCTAATCTATATAGCACTAAGCTGTATTTTTAATCTACATGGGAATATAATGAGTCCTTTTAGGCTGCACAGAATAGGAAAGGAGATCCAATTTAGTGAGAATGAGAGTCAAGCGAATCATAAATTACAAATTATTGTGATGAGGTTTTATACTGTATGCTCTAAAACAGATGATACTGAATTCAAGTTTTGGCATTGAAAGGTGGTCCTGGGAACCAAGGAACCCAGGCAAACCCTAGTTAAGGTTGGGGTCTAGTGAGAGAGAAGAGATATCTGGAGTCCACCAGCAGCACTACCTGACAGCTTCATCAGATATGGCACCCTGAGTAGTCACCTAGAGTCCCATCTCCTAGCGTTCTTAATAGGTGAAACACATCCTACCTCTGTCCAAGTGAAGTACGGTAACTGTCTCTCAGAGAAGGAAACACGTAGAAAAGGCTTCACTATAGTTCTCACAGATTCCTAGCTATGGTGATTCCAAGATAGTCAGAGAGTTCGGTTTGGTTTGTTTTTCAGTCATGTCGGACTCTTTTGACTTCAGTTGGGGTTCTCTTGGCAAAGATACAGGAGAGGTTTGCTGTTTTCTTCTCCAGCTCATTTCAGAGATGAGGAAACTGAGGCAAACAGGGTTAAGTGACTTGTCCAGGGTCACACAGCTAGGAAGTATCTGAGGCCAGATTTGAATTCATGAGGAGTCTTCCTGACCCCAGATCTGGTGTTCTACCTAGTTGCCCTGAGCACAGTTAGGACTGAGGAAAGGTAATTTTGGGGAGAGCACTTTCAGTGGAGTGACGAGGTCAGAAACCAGACCAGAAGAGAGAAAGTAGCGATTTCCTCCTGCCTTCTTGCTTGCTTTACTCTTTGGTCTTCTATTTAATGAGATCATTTTTGTAACGTGCTTAGCACCATGACTGGAACGTGGTAGGTGCTTAATAAATACTTGCTCCCTTCTCCTTCCCCTCCCTACTGTTTCTGCCTTACCTGTTGCCTCTCCAGCTAGATTCAGTAGGTTCCCTTGTCCTTGGAAACTTGACTTTGTGAATGTGATCTATCCCAGGGACCTTTCCTGGGAAGTGTCTGCACCTCTCTTCTGCTCTGTGACAGGCTGGCTGCAACAGGAGCAAGAGCAGGGGAGGTATAGTGGGGAGAATGGAGGAAGGGAGGGAGGGTGGGAGGGACAATGGAGAGCCAAACTGGACTGCACTCTGCCAAGTGGTTTGCAAGTGAGTCATGTTCTGGGCTTTAGTTCCTCCCCCTGGCCAGACTACTCAAAGAAGAGAGGGTAGGAAATATCTGCAAGCATAGACTAGCTTCTCTGAGATAGGGAGGGAAGAGGCAGTGAAAGTCCCTGTGCCAGTTTTGGATAACTGGAAGTGGATCCAGAATTTTAGGAGAGAAGAAGACAAGGTAAGGTCTACCTCACCTAAATTCCTTCAAGTAATCAAAGCTGGGATGGGGGCAAAGGGCAGAGAGTATATTCTGGAGAATATCTCCATCTGTTGGAGAGCATGCTAGTGGAAGCCATGGATTGTCCTTTAGGTCTAGGAGAGGCTGAGAGCTAAGACAGAAATGGACTCTGTCCTTCAGAAGTACAGTGCTGATGGGATTGGTCAGTGGCTCTGGCATAGGATGGGTCTGATGATATATAGTGCTAGCCTCTAGGACTGTATTGCTAAGGACACAAAATACCCGACGCTGGGAGTCTCCAGCCAGCTAGGAGGTGACCGCACCTTAGGAAGGTAACCAGAGCCTTTAAACACATCCAGTCACCAGCCTGCCCAGACACATCTCCAAACGGCTCCCTTCAGTCTCTAGCACCAAGGACACTAACAATGGGATTGCTTGCCTTCTCAATAAGTGGGGGAGGAGTAGGAGGGTGGGAGAGAAACTAGAATTTAAAATTTTTAGAAATGAATGTTAAAATTTTTTTACATGTAAGTGGGAAACATTTAATGAAATAAATAAAAATATATATTTTTTAAAAAAATAATGTCCAAAATGCTAAAGGTCAGAACAAGCAGAGGCTGGTAACAGAAGCTAAGGAAAATAAAATTCTCTCTAATGGATGAAAATAGGAGAGGATATTTGCTTGGGGTAGATGGGATGAGGGTACCAGACAATGAAAAGAGGGAATAGTTGCTCAAATTTCAATTTGCTTCTGTTTTTTCTGCCAACGAGAATAAGTTTTGTGCTGAAAATGAAGGCACAAAACCAGCTAATGATCCCAAATAAGTCAAGAGATAGTGAGAAAGCACCTAGCTATTCTTGGTGAATATAAGTCACCTGGCCCAGATAAACTACATTTTAGGATATTAAAATAATTGACAGTTGACAAATGACAAATATCATCACTGATATTTGGAAGATCCTAGAAACAGGAAAGATAGTGTAAGATTGGAGAAGGGCAAGTGTTGTCCCAGTTTTCAAAAAAAAAAGGGGGGCTGGGGAAGTGCCGACAAATGCTAGGCCAATGAGCTTGACTGATTTCTGGGGAACAGTCTCCATTGGGGTGACACATTTGTAATCTCCACTACTATTGACACTGAGGCTGGTGGATTGCTTAAGCACTGGAGTTCTGAGCTTTAGCAGGCATCCTCACTAATTCCTGAACCAAGATGTTGGGCTCCTGGAAGAGGGAAGGAAGGAAGGGCTGCCTAAGGATGGGCAAACCAGCCCAAGTCAGAAATCAAACAGTCAAGACTCCTTTGTGGAGTCATAGTGGGATCATTGTGGTGAATGGCTGCTGCCCTTCCATCCTGGGCGAGATAAGGAGACCAGATCTCAAAAAAAGATTTCAAGGACAGATAATTAAAGAGAGATTTTGCAAACATCCAGAACAGATGATACCAGATTAATCTCCTTTCTTAATTTCTCTTCCTTTCCTTCCTTCCTTCCTTCCTTCTTGTAGTAATGAGGAGTAGTAAAGGACATTTCACACACATACAAACTGGGAATTGTTCCAAAATGGAACGGAATACTTCTAGAGTGGGATGACTCCCCAAGCTCTCATGCTCAATTTATTTTCCTCCCAAAAATAGACACCACAGAGAAAAGCCTGGTGTTCTGGACTGTGCTGAAGTTTTGAGGCTAATGTGGGCTGTGCTTACCATGGAGAGATTTCAAACAGAAGCACCACACACTTGACCAAAATGAAAAGGCTGGGTTTTTTGTTGTGTTTTCCATGAGTTATTCAAGTACGACAGAGTACTAATCACAGCCTGACCTGAGCTGCAGGGGAGAAAAAGTCTAGTTATAAATGATATATGAAGATGCCATCAATGTTCAGCGTGCTCGGAACCACAACTTCAAAGCTTTTTTTCCTAACTATCCACATAAGCCCAAATACAAGCACAAACTCTATGAAATACATAAAGGTCTACAAGTCATAGCATTACATGGATCTCTCTGTTAACCATGTAAAATTGATCACTTATTTGGTTTTTACCATCATTTCTCAAATTTCAAAAGAGAAACCACAGACAACTACAATAGTCTGGTATTCAAGCTGTTACTGCAAAACCTACCCTACACATATTCTGTTCCATGTGTTCAAATGTTTTCCTTGTCTTTTTAATATTATTTTACTATTTTACAATAATACACTGAGTTCAGGTTAAAAACCAACCACCAAAATGCATGTCAACACAGATCTCACAAGCCTGAAGGAGTAGCATTTGTCTCTACTGCTACAAATTAAACCCCAGCATCGCAGACATCAATGTGCTTAAAATCCCACCCCAGTCCTAAACATCAAATTGATTTTTTTCAATATAAAAGTTGAGTAATATTGCATAGGAGTGCCAGAAACTGCCCCATTGGAAACAGAAACTATTTACATTAAATAAGAATCTTGTTTTCAGGCCTGTATTTTACATATTTACAGCATGGTGCAATACATAACATGACATAACATAACATGACAAAGGGGAGGGAAGAAACAGCTTCTGGCACTCAATACCACAAAGTAGCTCAGTTTGCCACAAGAGAGTAAAGGGAAGGGTGAAAAAGAGGAAATAAGAGAGGAGGAACTCTTGTTGCTTCATTTCTGGTTTTGGAGCTGATTGGACCACTAGTCCAACCTTCACCCCTACTAGTGGCACAGGTGGCTTGGATGGACCAGTTTCTGTAATGGAGAGAATGCAGTCCAAGTCTATCTGTGATTTCAGCTGCCTTCATGGCATTGGGAAGATCCTGGTTGTTAGCAAATACAAATAAGATGGGCATCTCTGAGCTCATCCTCTGCCAACGTTCTCGGACTCCATACATTCATTCTTGGTCATTACTGTCAATTACAGTAAATGTGTGTTCTGGAAGTAATGGCACCATAGGGGTCTGATCTTGTCCTGGCTACCTACCTCCCATACTGTGAAGCTAATGTTTTTGTATTCTACAGTTTCTACGTTGAAATCTATAGTGGGAATGAAATAGTTACTATTTCACCCAGCTTCAGTGTGTACAGTTATTTTTCCTGCAGCATCCAGACCAAACGTTAGAATCTGTATTTCTTTTTTTTGCCAAAGAGCCCCTTGAAGAGATTAGCAAATATATTCCCTGTGTTCCCAGTGGAATGTGTTGAACATTGGGAAAAGAAACCTTTCAAAAAGCAGTTGCAAATATAAGATCCTTTTCCCTCAGTGTTTCTTCCTCAGCTTTCTTCATTTCTCTCTCTCAAACAAATAGATATTAATGACCGATTTCATGCCTATTTCACTCCTCTTCTTGTCTGGGTCCTCCAGCATCCTTCCACCTTATGCCCACACTCACAGGCTGCTCACCCATCCTTTCCATCTTTCTTATGCGCAGGCTTGTGTAGCTCTCTCTTCTTCACCCTGCCTTGCCTATGTTAGACAGCTTCCCTGGCACAAGCTGGACTGGACTCAAAGCTTTTGAAAAAGTGTCTTATGCTATTGTTGTGGAGAAGATGGAGAGGCAGAGATTAGAAAGGTTCAGAGCAAGTTGAAAGACAGTCCTCACGAAAGGTTCCATATCAGTGGGCAGATCATAATAGAACCATCACCTCCCTATTCCTGGAAGCTTTGTTGTCGTTAATTCTTTTCAGTTGTGCCTGACTCTCCATAACTGCATTTGGGCTTTCTTGGCAAACATACTGGAATGGTTTGCCGTTTTCTTCTCCAGTTCATTTTACAGGTGAGGAAACTGAGGCAAACAGGGTAAAATGACATACAGCTAGTAAGTATATGGAACTGAATTTGAACTCAGGAAGATGAATCTTCCTGACTCCCAACCCAGAGTTCTATCCATTGCACCACCCAGCTGCCCCTTTCCTGGAAACTATGCCTCTCTTGATGAAGTCTGAGGTTGTGTTAACTCTTCTGGCTTCTCCCCAAATTCTCTGTTAGGTAGGAGGACTCTGGTGGAGTCTCCCACGGGTCTGTGCTTGGCCCTGGGCTGTTGAGCATTTTCATCAATGACCCAGATGAAGGCATAGAAACATGCTCAACAAATACGTAGGTGACCCAAAGATGGCTGGAACCCTTGATGATAGTATCAGGCTGCACAAGGATCTCCATAGACTAGAACACTGGGCTGAATCCAATAAAAATAAATATAAAGTCTCATGGTTGGGTATAAAAAGTGAATCTCCCAAGTACAAAAATAAGGCAGCCATGTTTAGATGGAAACTTGGCTGAAGCTCTTGGGATTTTAGTGAACTGTGAGCTGAAATGAGTCAGGAATATGATGTAGCAGTGAAAAAAAAGTTATGATCTTGGACGGCATTGGGAAAGGCGTTGCTTCCAGGAATGTGGAGGGGAATCACCTCACTGTACTCTGCCCTCATCAGCTCTTATCTGGCTTTGAATGCCATCTAGCGATTTTATTATTGTCTATTATTACTATTGATTATTGACAATACTAGCAATTTCAGTATTTCATACCTGAAATCTAAACTCAGAGCAATGTCAAACTACCGTCCAACAAGCTTCTACCTCAGGTAACAAAGTCTCAGAGTGAGTCACATGATGGCTGACTTCATCACATTAATAGATATAATTTTATAAGGGAGCATGCGGTGGTCCAAGAAAATAAATACTCTCTGTTTCTTCACCCAGCATGGCAAGGCGCTAGTTCAGAGGTTTCACAGCTTACAATTGGTAAGGCTGCGGTAAGCAGAGTTGACCATCTCTTCAGACAAGGGTAACCTAAAGAGATGCAGGTAACACAATTTTAACAAGGTATTATTTCTGTTCAAGTATCAGACACCTCCAAGACCCAATAGGAACACAATAATGATAAGAACAAAACACAAATCCTATAACAAGTTTAAATGAAAGAATGCAGAAAAATGTCTTTCCAAATTATCCTTCATAGAAAACCATTCATTCTATCACAAGTGACTTTTAAGCTCATGATCTTTATGATCTGGGAAAGCATGGGCAAAACACATTTGTTTCTCACTCTACTACTCTAGGTGGAGGGCTGGTAGAGTAAGATGATCTACTTACTAGATGCGTGACCCTGGGCAAGTCACTTCACCCTGTTTGCCTCAGTTTCCTCATCTGGAAAATGAGCTGGAGAAGGGAAAATTACTCCAGTAGCTTTGAAAAAAAAAAGACTCCCAAATAGGGTTACAAAGAGTCTGACATGACTGGACAACAACAAATAAAATTATCTAACATGGAGGAATGAAAACGAAGTAATCGCAATAGCCGCCATTTATATAGTGCTTGATACATGATATGGGTCATGTGCCAGGAACTTCACAATCATTACACAATTTGGTCCTCCCTGCTACTTTACAGATGCACAAACTGAGATGAGAAGAGTCAAAATCAGGTGCTGAAGGTCAAGTAATCAATACATTTCTTGATGCCAATTGCAGTTTGTATTATTATAATCTATTACAATTGCCCTGAAAGGGGAACAGATCTCACTCTAAAATTAGTTTTAAGAAAAATCTTAATCAAGGTCCACCTCTAGTTTCACAATCAGAAATGACACCATTTAAAACTTCAGGGCCATTAGATACCAGCACTTTTAAATCTAAAGCCTATTGTTGCCAATTTAACTTACTTTCAAAGATTCTCGATGGCATTTTTCATATTCCTATAAACCTTTTCGTTCATTCTCACTTAAATCTCTCAAAGAGCTAAAGCTGTTCCTTTATGTTCTTAATGTAGCCTTACTGTATTCTTTAAGAGGGCTCCCTCACATCATCCAGACGTCATCTGTCATTTTCTGCAATGTTAACCTTAGGAAGGGGATCTTTAAGGACAAAGCCCTGTACATCTAAAATCGCTAACAAGAATAGTTCTCAATTCTCTTCTAATTCCCCAATCATACCCTGGATTATCAATGGAACAATTTTACTGAAATTTTCCTTTGCATTTGCAGAATTTCTCAAGTAATTATTTTTACAATTAATCTCTTCATCAATAACATCCAGTGTCAACGGGCTCATAGTTTAGAAAACAATATTGTGCTTCACATCTGAATGATACAATTTTGTCCTAGTCAAATCAGTTGACTGATAAAATTCTGACATAAGATGGTATACTGACCTTTATGAGACGAAGGAAAATCAAATCAACAGTGTAAATGCTATTACAAGCAACAATGCCAAAAAGGCTAACACTGAATACTAGCTCTTAAAACAGACTAACCCCCTTCTGATCTGACACATTCAGCACCTTTCAAATTTAAGTATTCTATTCAAATAAACTCTAAAAATATTCATTGTGGCTTCAACAATATGTTAAGTGGCCAGTTTACTGATGACCAGACAACATATTATTTGCTATAGTAAAGCATGTGATGTAACTTCTATTTAATAAAAGTTATTCCCCTTAGTTGTCATTACATTTAAAAAGACAGTGAACATTCTGATTACCCGTTTCCCCAATCTGCCCTCCCTTCTATCTCCCTCCCTTCTATCTCTCCCTCCTCCCCCCACCCCTGTATACCTTTTTTCTTATCCCCTTCCCTTCTATTTTCCTGTAGGGCAAGATAGATTTCTATACCCCATTGCCTGTATGTCTTATTTCTCAGCTGCCTGCAAAATCAGTTTTTAACATTTGTTTTTAAAACTTTGAGTTCCACGTTCTCTCCTTTCCTCTCTCCCTACGTACTCTCATTGAGAAGGCAAGCAATTTGATATAGGTTATATAAAAAACATATGATTTTAAAATACTTTGCTTTCATATATATTTTAAAAAACACTCTATTTTAAATGTCAGCATCTTTAGCCCTTTTCTCTGGTTTACTTCAACAACTTCAAAAAACATTCTTGCATGACTTTTAAGTGGGTTCCAAATCTTTGAAGTTCTTAAGAGCCAGATAAATTTTTGTTCCTGAAAAAATTTGTTCTTTGCAGTTTCAATCCCTAATGCTTACTTACAAACAGCTTCTTCCCTCTTTAAAACAACAAGCTTGTCACTTTCTGGGGAAAGAGTGATTAAAAGTTGAGCTACTTTTCACTTTTTAGAATCTAGAGCTTACTCTGTAGATTCAGTATTCCCTTCCTTTCTTTAAAATACCCAGATAATATCCTGTAATTTCTAAATCAAAAGAGTTGTATTTTTCAATTCTTAACATTTTTTTATACTATGGTTTTACAATAGCATTGGAATTAGCTGCTCGAGCAGCTAGGTGGATAGAGCACCAATGCAGGAGTCAGGAGGACCTGAGTTCAAATCTCATCTCAGATACTTGACATTCACTAGCTGCGTGATGGCAAGTCACTTAACCCCAATTGCCTTATCCTGGGTCATCTCCAGTTATCCTGATAAATATGTGGTCACTGGATTCATTTGGTTCTGGAGGAGAAGTGAGGCTGGTGACCTGCACAGTCCTCCCTCACTCAAAACAAGTCAAGTGCAAGTCATGTCATCATTTCTCTGTTGGCATGGTCTTTTTCAGCAACAAAGGACAAAACACGAACACACGTAGTAGCATACATTTTTAAATACTAATTTTTGACACTCTAAATTTTATTACATTCAAGGCCAATATAGAGAAATCCTGATCAAAGTATATTTATTGCCCTGATGTTAAATATTGGGTGGCAATAAGAAAATTAAATTCAACAGCAATAATCTATAATATTCCCCAGGGCTAGCTTTTACCTTTTTCCTCATAGACAATCTGGGCTGTATCTTTTAACTCAATTCCTTTCCCATGCTCTTTTTTAAACAATGCTTCCTAATTTCTGGCTGAGCTGTTGAAAAAACTAAGTAAATAATTCAATTCAAATAATTCACTTGAGAAGATGACAGAGTAGAAAGGCACACATATGCAGGCTGTCCCCACACAGTCCATAAAATACCTATAGAGAGGGACTCTCAACAAATTCTGGAGCAGCAGAAGTGAAGAACAACAGAGTGGAGGAGATTTCCAGTCCAGGGTGACCTGAAAGGCCCACGGGAAACGTCTGTTGCACCAGGAGCGGAGTGGATCCAAGCCCAGCCTTGGTAGCACAGCCTACTTCGCAACAGCCCTTGGGGGCAAAATCTCCAGTTGAGGAATCCCCAGTCCCAGGAGCAGCGAGTTCACAGATTCTTCAACACACAGGCACCAAAGGTCAGTGACAGGGCTTTTTCAGCTGGCCTGGAAGGGAGAAGGGCCTTCCCATAGCTCCGGCAGCAGGCAGTGGCCAGCCGCAAAGGCCACATCGGGTGGACGGCAGCAGTTCTCACAGCAGCCCACATCCATTGTTGTATCGTAAGAACTCCTGCTGGCACTGAGGAGCTGAACCCCTGACTAGAGGCCCTGAGGGAGCTGGCGGAACTGGAGGCCAGGTGGCTGTGGAGAGGAAACTCTGCTAAGATTCTGGGCACAAAAATCTCCCCCTCTCAGACCAGTGTATACGCTTGATTGTGCCACTTTGGAGGAACTGAGATCTTACAGATTCCCAGTGTACACCCTACTCTTGACAAAGGACCCAAAAGTCAAGTAACTGGTTGGGAAAAATGCCCCAAAAAGGGAAAAAAAATAAGACTACAGAAGGATACTTTCTTGGTAAACAGATATCTCCTCCCATCCTTTCTGATGAGGAAGAACAATGCTTACCACCAGGGAAAGACATAAAAGTCAAGACTTCTGTATCCCAAACATCCAAAATAAATATTCAATGGTCTCAGGCCATGGAAGAGTTCAAAAAGGATTTTGAAAATCAAATAAGAGAGGTGAAGGGAAAATTGGGAAGAGAAATGAGAGAGATGCAAGAAAAACACGAAAAGCTGGTTAACACCTTGCTAAAGGAGACCCCCCCCCCAAAAAAAGCTGAAGAAAATAACATCTTGAAAAATAGGCTAACTCAACTGGCAAAAGAGGTCCAAAAAGCCAATGAGGAGAAGAATGCTTTCAAAAGCAGAATTAGCCAAATGGAAAAGGAAGTTCAAAAGCTCACTGAAGAAAATAGTTCTTTAAAAATTAGAATGGAAGAGATGGAGGCTAATGACTTTATGAGAAACCAAGAAATCACAAAACAAAACCAAAAGAATGAAAAAAATGGAAGATAATTTGAAATATCTCATTGGAAAAACAATTGACCTGGAAAATAGATCCAGGAGAGACAATTTAAAAATCATGGGACTACCTGAAAG
>JAQQSK010012392.1:0-11897 GCA_028658325.1 Potorous gilbertii | reverse complement strand
GTTTTAGACCTAGTTCCTTTGACTTCTGGAATATCTTATTCCATGACCTTCGATCCCTTCATGTAGAAGCTGCTAGATCTTGTGTTATCCTGATTGTATTTCCACAGTACTGGAATTGTTTCTTTCTAGCTGCTTGCAATATTTTTTTTTTAGAGATATCTGAAGAAGTTTGTCCTAGCGCTTAGGTGAGTACTTGATCTCACTCCACCATCTTGGCTCTGCCCCTCTCTTTTTATTTTCAAAAAACAGAAAGGAAAATTGAATCTAAAAATGATAAACCAATGTGTTTTTCATTGGTTCCAATAGGAGTCTCCAAATGTGGGTGTAGTAGTCATCCAATTTGAGAAGTTTGGGGAAGATAGATTGCAAAGGGTTGAAAATTAGGTAAGTGTTGAGAAAACAGAGGAAATGAGTTCCCCTATTCTCCTCCTCCTGCCAGGAGGCTGGCTTTGAAATGCAAAGTTTAAACTTCTGCCTTTGTTTCTCCACCCACATGACATTTAGCCTAATTCAGACCTTCATCACTTCTCACCAGTAATGTTGTAATAATCTTATAATTGATTTCCCTGCTTTTATCAGCTCTTCAAATCATATTTAACAGAGTTTTCAAATGAATAGTTTGCATGGACATGACCCTGCTTCTCCTCTGTATAAAAATCTTTGTGACTCTCTATTTGTACTAACATAATATTCAAACATCTGAGTGTTACCCTCAAAGCCTTCTTCAATGTGATTCTACAACTTTTTTTCTGATATTTCATTCTCCTCCCCTTCATGCAATCTAATTATCCAAATAAATTCTAACCTAGATTACTGTTAGTTCTCTGAATTCAACGTTCTGTCACTCATCTCTTTGCCTTTACATAGTTTGTACTCTATGCCTGCAATGTCTTCCCTCCTCATCTCTACTTATAATCTCTAGTTTTCTTTAAGACTCAGCTGAGATGCCATTTTTTGCTTCAAAGTTTTCATCTGTTAGGCCAGTTGTTAACACCTCTACCTTAACATTTCTTTCTAGTTACTTCTCTTTGATTGTTGTGTCTTCAAGAACAATATAAATGTCATCATGGAAGGAATAGCTACATTTGTATTCAGGTTTCTAAGACTTGTATCAGGCACATAGTAGTTGTCTATTCCTAAAGGCCAGTTTGGATGGTAAACCCTATCCACTCAGGATGAAAGTATTTCAAGGCTAAGAAAAGTAGAAATTGGACCTTAACCTTTGTAAACTTAGCTGAAATGGGACCATTAGGATGAAGTTTCTCAGTTTCCTTATGCACACTGCTCATTCCTTGTTAGAAAATTTAGAAATTATTCTCATATTACTGGTCCCATATGTCCTGTTAGTATCATACTGGACCTTTGTCTCAAACAATACAGTAGAATAGCTGCTAGCTGGGACAATCTTGTTGTCAATTGAAGGCATGGAGGCTGCACATCAGCACATCAGATGGTCATTAAGAGCAGTCGTTCTTCTGCCTGTGATTAGAAAAAGGTTTCTGAAGCTGCTCTCTGTGTTCTGATAGTATTTCTTTGAACTCATCTTCAATACAAGAGAATGTAGTCACAATTTCTGTTGAAATAAGTCAAATGGAATGTCTCTATCTTTTCTTCATGGAGCTTACTATCTACTACAAGCTTATGATTCATGAGTTAAAATTCTAATACACAACAAAGTCTGAAAAAGCGTATTTGAGGGGTACAGATTTTGTCCAGAAACTGAAAAAAAGAGTGAATATAATGTTTACAGTTAGATTTTGTATTTAACATAATTGTAACAATATTTATATTCCCCTTGGAGAATTCCATTCCGTTGGCTACACAAGTTGGCAATGTTAGTGAGAAAATACTGCTAATTGATTGGCTGTTTTCAGCTTAGTGAAAGAAGAAATAGATATTTAATACTCTACACCAAAGGGGAAAAAAATCATACTCCATAAAAATCGAGTCACATGTCCTATTTTCAATAAAAAGAAAATCTCCCAATATTTACAAAATGCACAAAATAAAAAAAAGTAAATTGTATATGCAAGTTGTATTTTTAGGAAACTTTAGAAAACTTTATAATGTTTACTGTCTATGTTACTGCTTCTGGATGTTCTAGTTATTAACAAAATCTGGTTGCCATGATAACTTTGGCAATAAGTCATATGTTAGGGATACGGGTTTCCATATTGAAAGAAATACTTTATTATACCAACATGATTTTCAGTATGTATTAATTTTCTTCATAAATATACTTGAAAACCCCAAAGAGTTCATGATTCTTTTTATAATTTTTTTCCTGAATGCTTAGTATTTTGCATTTGGTACCATTATAATGGTTTTTACAATGCAGACAAAAGTAAATAAGTATGAAGTTTGTGCTAAATGAGCAGTTGGTACAATTAGCATTTCTTGGTTTCGTTACTTCAGGCAGGGAGGCAACTATATTCTGTAATTATAAAAGCTACAAATGATAATGGCATAAGCTACCCATCTATAGAAGTTGATCAAATTGCAAAAACAATCATACATCAAATCCTCATATGGTAGAATGAGAAGTAATCTCCACTGCCAGGTGGAATGTACCACCAATATACTTTGATTAACAACTTACCACATTCATGAAAAAGTCTAACAAATTATACTCTATGTGGAGCAAATAACCTTAGCAAAAGCATACTAAAAAACTTTTGCCAAGTAATAAAAAATTGTTGATGGACAAGGTCCATAAAGCACTATGCTTTGTATCATTGCTAGAAACGTATAATTACCTCAGTAAACACCATTCATGGAGAACAGTGGAAAGAAGAAGAAACATATTTTAAAAAAATATACATTTCCTGCCTAACCTAAAGAAGAAGCTCCAATACAATTAGGGTTTTGCAATATTGGTAATTGTAAAATAGACAAAGTATATTTATTCTTCAGCTTTATTCACAGTATATAATAAATGGAAATATTTGAAAACAATTGGTCATCAAAATAAGAAGTCAAAGCAAAAAACAAACAAACCTTCTTGTTAACATACTAGAAAGCAAAGGGGGTATTGCTTACATAGCTTTGAAAGCATTAGAAATGAACATGAAAAAGTTTGACTTCTCATGGAATGCAATGCTTGCAGTAATGGATCTCCATTTCAATAGCCAATTCACTGTGGATTCACCATGTCCTTGAAGATATCTAGGTGGTTAACAATCAGTCAGACCCAGAGATGTCAGCTAAGTAGTATCTGGGAGCCTAGAGGTATCCCTTTCACACTATGACTTTTTCCATTGGGGTTTCAATATATCATGCATCAGCATAAAAAAATTAAATGGAAATTTTGGGGAGTTTCATAGAAGCTTTAGATGACACAGAAAAAACTTTAGAAACTCAGAAAGTCACAAAATATATTTATGGTGTATAATTTGAACATATTTTATCTTTTAATATCATGACTTCAGATTTCTTCTCTGATATAAAGGGAAGGCCAAAAGATTTTACACGTTTTCCAAATCATGGAGGCACAATGTCCCTAGCCACATGATGTTATAGGGATAACTGTAGTAGCTATTTGGAAAGTCTCTAAGCTCTGCATCTTGGATAATGAAATTAGCTTTCTTTTTGGCTCTTATCTGTTTTGCTGCAAAATAAAATAATGGCATCACAGAACACAGTTCAATGACAATATTAAAATACAATAACTATTTGTTAAACCCCTACCAAGATTAATAAATAATTATTCTGCTAATTTTTTTACCTGGAGGAGAAAAGGAGCCATTAAAAACACAACCATTTTGTTGAGAGAATGCTGGAAGAAACGTCAGGAAACTTCCAAAGCAGAAAAAATTTGTTTTATCCTGATCTTTTTTCTTTAAATTTAAACTCATCTTCAAAATAATATTAAATCCATCTATCAACTATGGTCTAGAGTATTCTGTAGTGTGAGCAGATAATGCCATTAAGGAAACACAACAACCCAAATGCTTTTTTACTCCATTAATCTCTCACTTATTCATCCTTAGTTTCACTTTGGTGCCTCCCTCTCATGATATCAATCTTGTTTCTCCTTTCCCCAATTTTGCTGTCTTGCCCTCTCTCTTAAATTCTTGTTAACTTCAATTCTATGATTTATAAATAAAATGAACTTTAGAAGTCATTCTCTCCAAACTCCTTATTTACAGATTCATCTCAGACAGCTGAAGTCAATGGAGCTATGTCATACAGATGCCAAGTGGCAATCCTGGATCTTCTGACTCCGGATCTAGTGGTTCTTTCACTAAGTAATGATGACTGTAAATTATTATTACATATGGCATGAGTCACTAATATGAAAAGATGATTTTGTCAGCTCAGCGATATTAATAGCATTGAAAAACTTTCAAACTGGTGATAAATAAATTATTATTTAATTTAGAGAATTATATTCAATAAGTCTTTTTATAGGTATCAACATTATGTGGAACACTACAGTAAGCTATAAGGAATAAATAAAGATAAAGGCAGTAAGGTAGTCCAGTAGAGAGTATGTCAGATCTGGGTTCAAGAAGATCTGAGTTTGAATCTGGGCTCAGATATTTACTAGATATATAAGCCTAACCAAGTCATTTACATTATAGTCTCATTATCCTCATCTATGAAATGGGGATAAATAACACCCACCTGCCAGGATACTTGTGAGATAAAATAAGGTAATATCTTTAAAGCACTATATAAATGCTAGCTATTCTTATTATTAATAAAACACTGTTTGCCATCTCATGGAATTTATGATGCAGCAGAAGGGTTTACAACAAGGGCATAAATCACCATGTTATAAACTAGAACATGATCAAGGCAAGTGATTGATAATCATGTTTACTAAGCTTATTTTATGTGCAAAGCATTACTGTGGGTACTGAGGGAGATACCAACAGAATATGACGTTTCCTGAGTTCATGAATTTTAATATAGTAGGGAAGATTAAGGGGATAGAAACAAACAAATGAATGAATGAATAAGTGATTAGAAAAGTATGGTTTGAAAGTGTAGTATCATAGCTACAAAGTGCTAGAGGTTCAGAGGAAGGTCATCATAAATGCATCATGGATGAGATAGCATATCAGGTGGAACTTGAGGGATAGATAAAAATTTGACAGCCAGAGCTTAGAGAGAAAGACATTCAGGCTCAATAAAACATAAAGAGAAAAATGAGAAAACATAGAAGGAGCATTTAGGATACAGAAAACAGTCCAATTTGGATGGAGTGTATATAGGGAAGAAGAAAGAAAGAGAGAAAGAAAGGAAAGAAAGAAAGAAAAAAAAGAAATAAGAATAAAAGGATAGAAAAAAGGAGGGAAAAGAAAAGAGAAAAGAAAGGAAGGGAGGAAGGAAGGAAAGAAAGGAGGGAGGAAGGAAAGATGAATGGAGGGAAGGAAGGTAAAAAGATGAGAAAAAACAATTATTAATAACTTAGTTTGAGCAATATGCTAAATACTGGGCAAAGAAAAGAGACAAGCTAGAAAATTCCTGTCTCGATGAGCTCATTATCTTTATATGACATCAAAATGGGGTCCAAAATCATCATGGTTTTCCTCTTTGGTTGCTGTCTTGCTTATCAATTTCCCTCTTAAATTATGATGCCTAAAAAAAAAAAAGTTGATGCACTTGTTGAACCAAAAGAAGAATTTTGATGTTCCTTTGTTCTTGTGGAGTCCTTGAAAACTTACCTCTTCAAGTGCATGACAGTATCTGATTAAAAAACAGACACAGTTCCTTCTTTATCCACTCCATAAATATTCTACATTTATCTTCTAAGTATCCCCACCAGAGAAGTGCATTCCCAAACATTTTCCCAATATTTCACCATACGTGTTTAAGCACCTAACCAGCCATTAATAGCATAAGATTTTCAGAATGTTCTATGATCAATCTTAGATTCATCTTGAAGCTACCTTTGTAGATTAACAGAGACTTCAACAATAACCTCACTCATTACATAACACTTCAAGAAAAATTCTTCTTTCATTAATGATCTACCAATGAGAAATTAAGGTCCAATATAATCACAATAACTGATAAATCTCTCTTTTGTTTTTCATTTTGGAGTATTTTTTTCATAATTTACAAAATTGAGAAAATTACCTGTATTTATTTAAAGAACAACAACAAAAAAATTAAAAAACCCAGGTGTTCAAAATGCTATCTTGAATCATTAATTGGACAGTGAAAGTGCACCCTTGGGAATAAAACCTGATTAGTTCTTTTGCTAAGCAGGCACCTAGTAAATAAGAAACAATTTACATATACAACTTTGCATTAATTGTTACAGGATTTTCTTAGGAGCAACATAGGGACATTCATTTTCATATTACTTTCTGCAGGACCTTGCCCTATTACTTTTCTTTTTACATGATATCAATTTTGAATAAGGTTTTTACTGGAAGTGATTACTAACTATGGGTATAACTGAAAAATAATAGTTTATAACCATGTTATTTGTGAAACATTCTCTTTTGCTTTATTTTGCCTGTTGTCCATTAAAATCTGAAATAGAAAGAAATCAATGTTTCATTTAAACATGCACATGAATGTCGGAATTTAAGAGAGTGTCTTTATGCCAGAAATGAACTGAGGAAGACCTGGGTTGAAGTAAGACCTCTGCTGCTTGGTAACTGTTGGACAGAGGCAAATTACTTAAACTTGCTGGGGCTCATTTTCTTTCTTCTGTAAAACAGGGATGAAAATGCCTGTTCTTTTTACCTCTCCTTGGCTTTGCTCTGGAACTGAAATGAAAGAGCGTATCTGAAGTGCTTTGCTAATCTTAAAACTTAGTAAATGCCAGTTATAAATATACTGTTATGAAAGTTGACATAGACTTTTGAGCAAGAGAAAAATATTCAGTTTAAAAGCAGATACAAAAGATGTTTTTTTCAGTTGCTTCCATATAAAATTTGAACCAAATAGGATCTAAGTATTATTTTTTCTCATATTCAGTTATAATCATCTACATCTGACCAATTGTTTCAAAGGAAATTTACAGAGAAGTAAATAGAACAAATATGAGACAATCTGGCACACCAGTGTGAAAACTAATATCTACTTTCACATCAATGATCGGGACAAAAACAAATCATTAGTTTGGCACACAATGGATTGGGTCAACTTTTAACTGAGAGACAAAGAAGAAATAACTGAGATAAATAGTTTCAGTATTCAATGTCTGAATGTTAATATTGTTCAAATAAAATGAAACAAATATATGTCTTTAAAATTTAAGGATAAAAATCAACCATAAGTAATTTAGAGTAAGAGGTGGATAGAAGAGTAGAAAGAGGACCCTGCAGAATCTTCTCCACATGGCCCATAAAATACCTGTAAAAAATGACTCTAACAAATTATAGAGCAGCAGAAGTCATAAAATGAAAGAGTGAAGGAGATTTTCAGCCCAGGACAGTCTGGAAGGCCGAGAGGAAGAGCCTACAGCACCAGATGGGGAGTGGAGCAGTGTGGCAAGGATAGGACCTAGAACAGGCTTCAGGGAGCCACCAGCAGCAGCATTTCCCAGATCACTCAACCCACAAATGCCACAGGTAACATCAAGGGTTAGTGGGAGGGTTCCTTCAACTAGGAGAGGAGAGCATGGGCTGAAATGCTCATAGTAGCTATTGCAGCAGCAGGGTCCATTTTTGGAGCACTCTGGCTAGAGTGCCTGGGGAAATTGAGCAGCTGATCTGAATCTCAGCCCTGAGTGGCAGTCCAGCCCTGGGAACGCTCTGCCTAAAGCCTATAGGGGAACTGAGCCACTGATGTGAATCTCAATCCTGAGCATGGCCTGGGGTGAGGAGGAGCATTGGTGTGGCTGAACTAGAGGCAGTTGTGGAGAGAGAATTTTACTCACAGATTTTGGGCAGAAAATTTTTGGTTGCTCCCAGTCCAGTGCACAGGCACACCCTTGATTGTGCCACCTTGGAGGAACTGAGGACTTACAGGTCCTCAGAATATACCCTCCTCTTGAAAAAGGATTCCAAGGTCAAGTAATTGGTTGATATAATGCCCAAAAAAGGGAGAAAAAAATAAGAGTATAGAAGATTACTTTCTTGGTAAACAGGTATTTTCCTCCATCTTTCGGATGAGAAATAACAATGCATATTTTCAGAGGTGATTTCTGCATCCAAAACTTTCAAAACAAATATGCAATGATCTCAGACCATGGAAGAGCTCAAAAAGGATTTTGAAAATCAAGCAAGAGAGGTGGAGGGAAAATTAGAAAGAGAAATAAGAGCAAGGCAAGAAAGGTGTGAAAAACAAGTCAACAGCTTGCTAAAGAAGATCCAAAAAAATGCTGAAGAAAATAATACCTTGAAAAATAGGTTAACTCAATTGGCAAAAGAGGTCCAAAAAGCCAATAAGGAGAAGAATCCTTTAAAAAGTTGAATTAACCAAATGGAAAAGGAGATTCAAAAGATCACTGATGAAAATAATTCCTTAAAAATTAGAATGGCATTATGAGGCTAATGACATTAGGGGAAACCAAGAAATTACAAAACAAAACCAGAAGAATGAAGAAACAGAAGATAATATGAAATATCTCACTGGAAAAACAATTGATCTGGAAAATATATCTGGGAGAGAAAATTTAAAAATTATGGGATTACCTGAAAGCCATGATTTAAAAAAGAGCCTAGACATCATCTTTCATGAAATTATCAAGGAAAACTTCCATGATATTCTAGAATCAGAGGGCAAAATAAATACCGAAAGAATCCACCAATCACCTCCTGAAAGAGGTCCAAAAAAGAGAAACTCCTAGGAATATTGCAGCCAAATTCCAAAGTTCCCCTGTTAAGGAGAAAATATTGCAAGAAGTTAGAAAGAAACAGTTCTCATATTGTGGAAATACAATCAGGATAACACAAGATCTAAGAGCTTCTGCATGAAGGAATTGAAGGGCGTGGAATATGATATTCCACATGTGATTCTAACCTTAAATGCCCTAACCCTAACCCTAACCCTAGAATTAAAAGTAAGAATCATCTACTCAGAAAAATTGAGTATAACACTTCAGGGAAAAAATGGTCATTCAATGAAGTAGAGGACTTTCAAGCATTCTTGATGAAAAGAACAGAACTGAATAGAAATGCATGAAAAGGTAAACAGAAAAGAGAAATCATAAAGGACTTTCTAAAGTTGAACTGTTTACTTTCCTACATAGAAAGATATTTGTAAGTCTTGAGATTTTTCTCAGTATTTGGGTAGTTGGAGGGATTACACACACACACACACAAACACACACACACATAAACATATGTAGACAGAGAGTACGAGAGTACGAGGTGAGTTGAATAAGAAGGAACAATATCTAAAAAAATAAAATAAAATTAAGGGGTGAGAGACATATACTGGGAAGAGAAAGGGAGAAATGGAATGAGGCAAATTATCTCTCATAAAAGAGGCAAGAAAAAGCTTTTTCAATGGAGGAGAAAAGGGGGAAGATGAAAGGGAAAAAGTGAAGCTTACTCTCATCACATGTGGCTCAAGGAAGGAATAACATACCCAATTTAGTATGAAAATCTATTTTACACTACAGGAAAGTAGGGGAGAAGGGGATAATAAGCAAGGTGGAGGTAATGATGGGAGGGAACAATTAAAAGCAAACATCTTTGGGGAGGGACAAGGTCAAAAAAGAGAATAGAATAAATGGAGGGCAAGATGGGATGGAAGGAAATATGCTTAGTCTTACACAACATGACTATTATGAAAATATTTTGCAAAACTACACATATATAACCTATGTTGTTTGCTTGCTTTCTCAGTGGGGATGGATGGGGAGGGAGGAAGGGAGAGAATTTGGAATTCAAAGCATTAGGAATGAATGTTGAGAATTGTTTTTGCATACAACTGGAAAATCAGAAATACAGATAATGGGGTATAGACATCTATCTTGCTCTACAATAAAAGATAGAAAATGGGAATAAGGGAAGGGAGGGGTTGGAGAGAAGGGAGGGAGTATTGAGGGAAGGGGTAATCGGAATGCAAGGAATTATGGGGGGAAGGCAGAGATGGTGAGAAAATTTGGAACTCAAAATTTTGTGGAAATGAATGTTGAAAACTAAAAATAAAGATTTTTAAAAAAGGAAATTTGAGTAAAAATAATAGCCAGTTACTTAGAAGCTTTCATAAAGACACACGGCTGTTTTCTGTTCCTGATGGATAGAACTGATTTCAAGTCAAATTAAAAAATTTTAAACACTTCAGAAAGTCAGATGTAGTTCAACTCCATCTTAGAACCATTAGGGAAAAGATATATTTAACTAAATTCTCTAATTCAGGGTTCCCAATAGACATTTACTTTTTGCTTTAAAATTTTTAACTCAAAAATTTACATATATGCCTTTTGTCCAAAATGGAAATGAAAGGAAGATTTATGGAACTATGCTGGCACTTAAATAAAGTGTTATTCCCTTAAACTTTCATGAAGTATACATATGGAACTGGATTCTTGAAGGATAAGGCAACATAAGCTCTGACAGATCGTATCAAACTGGCACAGTCTGGAGATTGTACATCTGAACATCAGCCTGGACAAATGGGAGGAAACTCATAAACAGAACTTTTTAATCCCCCCATAGTGATATTATTTTTAGCCACTGTGATATAAGAAATATTGTCTATTTTCATGAAAGAATTGCTGTCCATTTTGATGGGTTGAGTACTCAGGGCAATTACAAATCTTTCAATGTAATTAAATATTCAAAACCAACAAAAATATTTTTTAATTTGTTCATTTCCCATACTTGATTTTAAAGTGTTTTTTTAAATAGATTCACTTTGGTGAAATAATAAAAAACAGGTCCAACTGAAAGTCATAGAATTTGGTCCTCCTTCCTTCTCTAAACTCTTACACATTTTGACTCATATCTCACACTGAACATCTGCCAATTTTTTGCTGTTCCTAAATAAATCATTTTATTGTGAGATCTGTGCTTAAAATACAGTTATGATTTTGTATTAGTAACGAGAGGGCTAGATCATTGCCCACCTGCAGAGTCAGTTTTGGACATTATTTTGTGGCTTTCTTCAGCTACTTCAACAACTGATAGGCTCTTCTTTCCTTAGTTTGGCTCAAATATAGTTATCATTGTTGCAGATGGAGCTGAACCAAATATCAGGCTAGGAGGACTTTTTTAAAGGTTGTATTCCTTATTTTTTTCTTTGAATAAAGAAATTACATTAAATTGCTTTTCATTTCTGTAGATTTTTTTATTCAGGTAGTAGGTGTTAGGCTGAGACAACAGAATTGTTTCTACACTTCATTTTATTAGATTTCAAAATTAATTTTGCTTGTATTCCCAGGTTTTCTATAGAGCATCATTTGTATCACTCATAACCAAAGAGCAAGTAAAATTATAAAATCTACTTTATTTTATGAAAAGAAGCTAACATTGTATTTTATTAAAACAAAGACAGAGTTGGAACACCAATTTATTGCTGATGGAGCTGTGAGCTGATCCAGCCATTCTGGAAGGCAGTTTGGAACTATGCCCAAAGGGCTACAAAAATGTGCATACCCTTTGACCCAGCAACATTGCTTCTAGCACTGTATCCCCAAGAGATCATAAAAATGGGAAAGGGTCCCACATGTACAAAAATATTTATAGCAGCACTCTTTGTAGAGGCCAAAAACTGGAAATCAAGGGGACGCCCATCAAATGGGGAATGGCTGAATAAATTATGGTATATGAATGTAATGGAATACTATTGTGCTATAAGAAATGATGAACAAGAAGACTTCAGGGAGGCCTGGAAGGACTTATATGATCTGATGCTGAGTGAAAGGAGCAGAACCAGGAAAACTTTGTGCACAGTAACAACAACAGTGTGTGAAGGTTTTTCTGGTAGACTTGGAATTTCATTGCAATGCAAGGACTTAAAAAAAAATGACAATAGTCTTT
>JAQQSK010012391.1:0-11897 GCA_028658325.1 Potorous gilbertii | reverse complement strand
CACACATGCACACACACACGTACACACACACATGTACAGGTGTGCACACACACACACACATACACACATGCACGCACACACAGAGACAGAGAGCACAGAGTGAATTGAATAGGATGGTATCATATCTTAAAAGAAATCAAGGTAAACAGTGAGAGAGAAATGTAGTGGGAGGAAAGAGGGTGAAATGGAATGGGGTAAATTATCTCTCATAGAAAAGGCAGGCAGGAGACTTCTTAGTGGAGGGAAAAAGAGGAGAGCTGAGAAAAAAAAACATGACGTTTACTCTCATCACATTTGACTAAAGGAAGGAATAAAATGCACACTCATTTTTGTATGAAAACCTATCTTACAATATAGGAAAGTGGGGTAGAAGGAGATAAGCAGGGTGAGGGGGGGATGATGGAAGGGAGGCAATGGGAGGAGGGAGCTATTTGAAGTCAACACTTGGGGAAGGACAGGATCAAAAGAGAGAATACAAACAATGGGGAGCAGGATAGGAGGAAGGGAAATATAGTTAGTCTTACACAACACAACTATTATGGAAGTCATTTGCAAAACTACACAGTTATGGCCTATATTGAATTGCCTGCCTTCCCAAAGGGAATGGGTGGGGTGGGAGGGATGGGGAGAAGTTGAAACTTAAAGTTTTAGGACCAACTGTTGAGTATTGTTCTTGCTACTAGGAAATAAGAAATACTGGTAATGGGGAATAGAAAGTTATCTGGCCCTACAGGACAAAAGAGAAGATGGGGTAAGGGAAGGGAGGGATGAAAGAAGAGAGGGCCTATGGGTGATAGGGGAAATTAGAATGCTCAGTGTATTGGGGTGGGGGGAGATGACAAATGGGGAGAAAATTTTTGAACCCAAAATCTTGTGAAAATGAATGTAAAAAGTTAAATAAATAAATTTTAAAAAAAAGATTGTATCTTCCTACTCAGCATCCCTCTTCAGGAGAAGATGTGTCTAAATCCTTGAGAGAAGCCAGCACTCAGGATCCTCCTAGGGAAAGGGAGAAGAAAAATAGGATCAGAAACAAGACAACTTGGCCTTGGGAGAAATGAGAGATCAAGTTATGAAATAATGGAAGTTGAGGCCTCAAAATCCTTGACACAGCAAGACTCCCATCTATAATTTGCTTTCATTCACCATCCCTTCCTCCATGAACTGATATTTCTGAGAACAAAAAGAGGAGAAAAATGAGAGTTTGGGATAAGATTTCCAAATGTAATCATATGGAGAGAGGAAGGAACTGAAATTTGGCACTCCAGGATCTTTACCCTCTGAGATATAAAGAGAAAAAGCTCACTTATTTTCTAAAAAAAAGTAATTTCTACAAAAATAAATAACTCAGCCATTGAATGATAGTGTGAAGAATATATTAGAAGAGAAGAAAAATAAAGAGGACAAAAAAAGGAAAACATTTCTGATACAGGTGCTGCGAAAGAATGTGATTTAAATTAAGAGGTTGAAGGAGAGGGTGAAAAGAGAAGATAAATTTTGGGTTAAATACTCGGAGAGAAATGGAAAAAATATAGAGCTGAATAGGACTAGAAACAGGTGGAATAAAAAGAAGGAAAGAGAAATGAACAATATAAGAAAATTTAAGAAACTTAGGATGGGGTAGTTAAACCGGAGTGGAGGAAAAATCTATGGGAATACACTAGCATATCAATGTAGTAAAATCAAACTAGTCACAAGGAAAAATACTGACTTAAGGGAGGAGATAATTAGCACAAAATAAATTAATGGAAGAAAACACAAGCCCAATTATCATAATCTAAATTGTGAATATACTAAACAGTCCAATAAATGAATGGCACATCTGACTAGAAAATAAAATCTTCAATTTTCTGTACACACAAAAAATGTCATTTATTAGAGATACGTACAAAATGAAAAAGTAATAATTAGATTAGTCAGTGTTAATGATATGTATAGTAAAAGTAACTAATCTACCTGAAAAAGTATACAGACAATGCTAAAATAGTAAAATTTCAAGGGGATACTTATTAAAAATAGACAAAGTAACACAATATGGAAAATCAAAACATAAAAGATATGAAAAGAAAGAAAAAAGTAATAGTAAAAGGAGTTGGTGTCATAAAACCTCAAAATCTATATCAGAGCAGGAATTATCAAAAATTATCTTGCATGGCATCACTCACAGGAAAATAGAGGAAACCAGTCAAGTAAAAAGTAAGCACATGTAGCAGTCTAGAATTTGATCTGTTACAGGGAAAACTAGGAGGTTCATAGGACAGGTGAGCTTAAGTGAAAAGATCACAAGTTATGTTTTGCTTATATTGACTTTGGCACGCCCACAGGAAAGACTATTCAAAACGTCTAATAGGCAGTTGATATTGTAGGACTGATTCTCAAGAGATTTATCCTGAACGTAGAAACCTGGGTGTCATAGCAGAGAGATGTTAATTGATCCATGAGAGTGAATAAGGTCACCAAGTGAAGAGAGACAGAGACAGAGACACATGGACAAGACACACAGAGACACAGACAGAGAGAGAGAAAAGAGCAGTACAAATCCTTGGGGAATACTCATGTTAACTGGGAAAGACACGAATGATGGCTCAGCAAACAAGGCTGAGGAGGAGACAAACAGATGAATCTAAAACAGAGAGTAGTATTGAAAACTCAGAAAAGAGAGAACATCAGGTGGAGAGGGTGGTCATTATAATGAAGTGTAAAGAAATCAAAAAGGGATTTGTATTGAGAAGATATATTTGACTGTTATGAGATCACAGCTAATTTGTAGAAAGCAATACTAGTCGAATGATGAGTATGAAAGCAGGAGGGAAAAAAGTAGAGAAAGCATTGTTGTCTAGTTTTTCCAAAGATTTTGAGTGAGGAAAGTGGGAACAATATAGGGCAATAGTTTAAGGGAAGAGTAGGATCTATTGAGACTTTTAAAGTCTTCAGGATGATTTTGGTTAATTGACTCTGTCTCAGATCCGTTTTGTTTTGAAACTAGTTTTACCCTCCACTGTTTCTATTGTAAGAAGTAAGCCTTCTCACGATGTTCCATCATGCTTCTCCCCAAGATTTGACAAATGAGTTTATATTGGAAACATTGCTTTTGATGACCACATCTGTTTACTTGTTAAGTATATTTGTGTCTTAGGACACTTTTACAATCTCTTTTGGTCTCCTGGTTATGATGATTGATTTATATCAGCAAAAGTTCTGTCTGAATTATTTTCTATGCCCATGCCATTTCTTCCATCTATTATTCATTTTTCATCTTCATATTATTCCTCAACTGCCTTTTCACCACAGAAATTCACTGCACTGCTGCAGCCCCTTTCTTTGATTGCTTGGTTCCTCCCCAAACTGCTATGTTTGGGATGAGACTCTCTGAACTCTGAACTATGCCCACCATTACTCTGTGTGTATCCTTTTTCTCTATACAGAATTGTCTATGCAGAATTTGTCTATACAGACTTTATCCACACAGAGTTAAGTAATGGCTCATACTTCAGCAACTACCTGTTTCTATTTGTTAAAATAGAAATGATTTCATTTTGATTTAGACTATTCAGTGCCACCAAACCTATTTATCTCTCTAAGAAAGTTACGACTTCAATTTGGTAAAGACAGGGATTTGTCTTATCTTTTTTAAATTCCCCTCCAAACAATTTTAAAATAATGTCTCAAAATGAATTCTGGAACAGCAAAAATAACAAAAAGACAGGGTGAAATATTATTTCAGCCCAAGATAACTTAGAAGATTGGCAGGAAAAGTCTGTCATGTTGGAGTAAGAGGGGAATGCTATCCAGCATGTGCCAGGTGCTATACCTGGCAAAGTAGCAGTGAAGCCCTGACCTCCAACAGTGACTCTGGATATAGGAATCTGTTGCATTGTTCATACAAGGTTCTGGGTCAGGGCTAGGAGGAGTACTATCATACCAGATCCTGGCTATAGGAGTGTGGGATCACTGGTCAGAGTTCCAGATAGTTGACATTGCTCACATACCAGAATATAAGCCAGGAGAACAGTGACCATACTTCTCCTTAGATCATGCTACCTCAGAAGATGTGTAAACTTACAGACTGACAGAACTAACTCTGAAAACAAGAGAACAAAAAATGTGAAGCTTTTGTAGAAAGCAATATTATAGTGCCTTATACAGCCTGAAAACAGGGGCCAACTTTAAACATAAAACTAGAAGTCAAGAAACAGGCTGGGAAAAATGATCAAGCAAGAAAAAAAAGAATCTGACCATAGAAAGTTATTATGGTGGCAGAGAAGATCAGAACACAAACCCAGAAGAGAACAACATCAAACAGCTACATTCAAAGCCTCATGAAAATGTGAATTGATCTAGTCCTATAAATAATTTATGTAAAGGCTCAAACACGATATTAAAAGTCAAATAAGAGAGGTAGAGGAAACACTGGGAAAAGAAATGAGATTGAATATGAAAATAACATCTTAAAAATAGAATAGGTCAAATGGTAAAAGAAGCATGAAAATCCAATGAAGAGAAGAACTCTTTAAAAACATAAATTGATGAAATTGAAAAAGAGGTACAAATATTTACTGAAAAAAACTTCTTAAAAATAAATTTAGCCAAATGGAAAAGTAGGTCAAAGGCTCATTGAAGAAAATAATTAAAAATTAGAATTGGGCAAGTGAAAACTAATTACTCCAGGAGATATAAAGAAATAATAAAACAAAATTAAAAGAATGGAAAACAAAGAAAATGTTAACTATCTCACTGGAAAAAACAACTGACTTGGAAAATAGATCAAGAGAGAATTTCAGAATTTTTAAACTACCTTAAAGTCATGATAAAAAAACAGCCTAGACATCATCTTTCAAGAAATTATTAAGGAACATTGTCCTTGTATCCCAGAACTAGAGGAGAAAATAGAAATGGAAAGAATCCACACATCACCTCCTGAAAGATATCCTAAAATGAAAACTCCCAAGAATATTATAGCAAAATTCCAGAGCTCCCAAGTCAAGGAGAAAATATTAGAATTAGACTGAAAGTAGTGGTTCAAACATCGTGGAGCCACAGCCAGAACATTGTAAGATTTAGTGTTAAAAAAATCTGAGGAACTGAAATATGATGTTCCAGAGGGCAATGGAGCTAGGATTATAATGAAGAATCACCTACACCACAAAACTAAGTGTAATCCTTCAAGGGGAAAAAAACCGAATATTTATTGAAATAGAGGGCTTTTAAGCATTCCTGATGAAAATACCAGAGCTGAATAGAAAATTGTACTTTCAAATGTAAGACTCAAGAGAAACATAAAAAAGTAAGCAGGAGAGGGAAATAAGAAATTCTGTAAGGTTAAAATGTTTACATTCCAACATGAAAAGATGATACAAGTATACATAGACAGGGGGAACAGGTTTAAACTGACCATGATGCTATGATATTCAAACACCTTCTTCTCCAGACTCCCCAAAAACAAAAATAAGGGGTAAGAAAGAGGGATGCACTGAGAGAAAGGGAGAGGGAGAGGTAGATGGGTAAAGTATCTCATGTAAAGGAGTTATGAAAGAGCTTTTACAATGGAGGGGAAAGTAGAGGTGGGATGGTGGGCAACACTTGAACTTTACTTATTAGAACTGGTCAAAGAGAGAATAATACACACATTGAGTTGGGCATAGAACTCCATCTTACCCTTCGCAGAAGTAGGAAGGGGGATAAGAGAAGGAAGGAGCTGCTAGAAGGGAGGGCAGAGTGGAGGAGGAGGTAGTGGTCAAAAGCAAAAGATTTTTTTCAGGAGGTATAGGGTGAAAGGAAAGAAAATAAGGATAAACAGGGGAAAACAGGAATGAGAGAGACACAGTTAGTAATCATAACTTCAAATGTGAATGGAATGAACTCACCCATAAAATAGAGACAGGGAATAGAGTGAATCAAAAACAAGAATCCCAGAATATGTTGTTTCCAAGAAAAACACTTGAAGCAGAGAGATGTACAATGAGAAAAGATAAGTAGATGGAATAAAATCGATTGTGGTTCAACTGAAATAAAAAAAAATCTGGGATAGCAATCATGATCTCAGACAAAGTAAAAGCAAAAGTAGATCTAATTGAAAGAGATAAGCAGGGAAAGTATTTTGCTAAAAGGATAGATAATGAAGTAATATCAATGCTAAATAAATGTGCTCCAAATTTAATTCCATCCAAATTCTTAAAGGAAAAGTTAAATGAGTTACAAGAAGAAACAGACAATAAAATCATACTAGTGGGGATGCTCAACTTGCCACTCTCAGAATTACATAAATATGACCTAAAAATAAACAAGAAAGGAGTTAAGGAAATGAATAGAATTTTAGAAAAAAAATAGATATGCTAGGTCTTTGGAGAAAATCAAATGAGAATAACAATGAATATATATTTTTTCACTTTTAATGGCCCCTACATAAAAATTGGCTATGTAGTAGGGTATAAAAAGCTCAAAATAAAATGTAGAAAAGCAGAAATATTAAATGATTCCTTTTTAATCATAATACAACAAAAATAACATTTAATAAAGGGCTGTAAAAACATTAAAGAATGAGTAGGTCAAAGAACAAATCATAGAAACAATAAATAATTTCATTAAAGAGAGTGATGAGACAATATACCAAAATTTATGGGATGCAGCCAAAGACGTACTTAGGGGAAAACATATTTTATTCTATTGCTACATCAATAAACTAGAGAAGGAGCAGATCAATAAACTGAACATAAAACTGGAAAGAGAACAAATTAAAAATTTCCAATTAAACACAAAATTGAAAATTCTGATAATCAAAGGAGAGATGAATAAAATCAAAGGTAGGAAAACTACCAAATTGATAAATAAAACTAGGATTCGGTTTAATGAAAACAACAAAACTATATGACAATTGGTTAATATAATTTTAAAAAGAAAACCAAACTGCCAGAATCAAAAATGAAACCAGTAAATTCATCAGAAATGAAGAAGAAATTAAAGCAACATTTAAGAGCTATTTTGCCCAATTATATATGTCAATAAATCTGACAATCTAAATGAAATGGATGAATATTTGTGAAAACATAAATTGCACAGATTAACAGAAGAGTAAATAGAATATTTAAATAGCTTATTTTGGAAAAATAAAAATTTGGAAAAAATTCTCAGGACCAAAAGGATTCATGAGATAATTCTATCAAACTTATAAAGAAAAATAAATTCTAATATTATATAAACTAATTGGAAAAAATAGACAAAGAAGAAAATTCATTTTATGATGCAAATATGGTGTTCATACCTAAATCAGGAAGCAAAAGCAAAGAAAGAAAACTATAGACCAATATCCCTAATGGATATTGATGCAAAAGTTTTAAATAAAACACTAGTAAGGAAATTTCAGTAAAATAGCACAAGGATCATATGCTGTGGTCAAGTAGGGTGTACCAAGAATGCAAGGTTGGTTCAATATTAGGAAAATTATTAGCATAATTGATCACATAAATGAAAAAACATATAAAAATCATGTGATAATCTCAATAGATGTGGAAAAAGCTTCTGACAAAATACAAAAAAACTCTAGAAATATAGGAATAAATGGAGCTTTCCTTAAAATGATTAGTTATATGTGTATAAAGTCAATAGCAAATATTTTCCATAACAGGGATAAGCTAGAATCTTTCCCTATAATATCAGGAGAAGTGAAGCAAGAATACCTATTATCACCACTATTGTTTAGCATTGTACTAGAAATACTAGTATAACAGTAAGAGAAGAAAAATAAATTAAAAGAATTAGAATAGGCGATGGGGAAACAAAGCCATCACTCTGTGGGCAACATTATGGTATACCTGAAGAATTCTAAAGAATCAACTAAAAAACTAGTTGAAATAATTAACTTCAGCAAAGTCATAAGACATAAACACTCGTCAGCATTTCTATATATTATCAACAAAGTCCAGCAATGAGACAGAGAAATTTCATTTAAAATAAAGATAAACAATATAAAATACTTGAAGGTCTACCCAATTAGACACATCCAGCAACTATATGAACACACTTACGAAATACTTTTCACACAAATATAGTAAGATCTGAAAAAATGGGAAAAATATTAACTGCTCATGACTAGACCTAGTTAATATAAGGAAAATTACAATTGTATAAATTTAATATATTTGGGCAGTGTCATACCAATCAGACGACCAAAAACTTATTTCATAGAGCTAGAAAAATTAATAACAAAATTCATCTGGAAGAACCAAAGGTAAAGAATATCATGTGAATTAATGGAGGAGAAATGTAAAGGAAGGTAGTCTAGTCACACCATATCTCAAACTGTATTACAAAACAGCAATCATCAAAACAATTTAGTACTGGTTAAAAAATAAAGAAGTGGGTCACAGTAGAATAAATTAGGTACATAATAGGCAGTAGAAAACAACCATAGTGATCTCGTGTTTGATAAATGCAAAAAATCTATCTAGAATTTTAGGACAAAAACTCACTATTTGACAAAAACTACTGGGTAAATTGGAAAGCAGTTTGACAGACCAATTGTGATTTAGAAAAAATGATGATATCATAAGCAAATTGGGAGAGCATGGAAAAGTTTTCCTGTCAGATATACAGATAAAGGAAAAAATTATGACCAAACAAAAGAGAACACCACTGAATATAAAACGAATAATTTTGATTATATTTGTAAGGTTTTGCATAAGTAAAACCAAAGCATATGAACGAACACTTTTCAGATGAAAAAATCAAAGCTATATTGTAGTCATATAAAATGCTCTAAATCAATATTGATTAGAGAAATACAAATTAAAACAACTCTGAAGTACTGTATCATGCTTATCAGATTGACTAATATGACAAAAAAGGAAAATGACAAATATTGGAGAGGATTTGAGAAAACTGGGACAATAATGCACTGTTGGTGGACTTGTGCGCTAATCCAAGTATTCTGTAAAGCAATTTGGAACTATGCCCAAATAGCTACAAAACTGTGTATACCCCTTGACCCAGCAATAGCACTATTAGATCTTCATCCCAAAGAGATATTTTTATTAAAAGGATCTATATGTACAAAAAACACTGGTAGCAGCTCATTTTTGTGGTGACAAAGAATTGGGAATGGCTCAAATGTTCTGATATATGATTGTAATGGAATATTATTGTGCTATAAGAAATAATGAGCAAGATGCATTCAGAAAACTTGGGAAGACTTAGATGAACAGATATAATGTGAAGTTGAGCTGAACCAGGAGAACATTATATACTTAGTAATAGGAAATGGTGCAATGATCAACTGTGAATGACTTGGCTATTCACCAAAATACAAAGATCCAAGATAATTCTGAAAGATCTTTGATGAAAAATACTATCTCCCTTCAGAGAAACAACATGGAATCTGAATGCACAATGAAGCATACTGTTATTTTATTTTCCTTATTTTTCTTGGGGGTGTTTTTTGGTCCATTATCTTTCACAACCTAATATGGAAAAATGTTTTGTTTGACTGCACATGCATAACTTTTATCAAATTGCTTGAGGATGGAAGAGAATTTGAAACTTGAATTTGTGGGGGAAAAGGTTAAAAATATTTTTACATGTAACTGAGAAAAAATAAAATGTTAAAATATAAAAATAGTGATTTCCATGTAGTCTATAATTCTTCAGCTTCTTTCATTCCTTATGCCAGATTCACAATTTCCAATATATTCTTTTCTTGTCATCCTCAACTACATCAATTTTTGTATAAAAGTAACAGATTATTAAAGTATATGTTGACTTGACTTGGAAGGTTTTATTGAGTTCTTCATAGAACTGTTCTAATTCTTCATCCTTTGAAACATAGATAGATGATAGATAGATAGACAGATGGATAGATAGACTAAAATTATTTTATGCTGGTATTTTTGGAAATACTTATATTGACACAGCTGGGTAAAACAGTAGATAGAGAATGCCAGGCAGACTCATCTTGTTCAGTGATCAGGAAGACTCATCTTTATGAGTTCCGATGTGACCTCAAACATTCACTAGCAGTGTGATCCTGGGCAAGTCACTTAGTCCTGTTTGCCTCAGGACTTCATCTACAAAATTAGTTGGAGAAAGAAGTGGCAAACCACTCTAACGTCTTTGCCCAGAAAACCCCAAATGGGATCACGAAGAGCAAGACAAAAATGAAATGACTGAACAATAAACAACAAATAGTAACACTACAACATGAAATTACCAACTAAACCATGAGATGATGTTTCTTGTTATTAAACATTAAACATTAAAACAACCTCTGTAAAGTCCTCTATTTGTCTCTCTATGGAGAAGTTATGAGTCTTCTTTCTATTTAGTTGGAATTATGTTTTCATTTATAGTGAGAATATTGAGATTGATATAATTTAGTTCTTCATGTCCTTATAAACGATCATTCACTGGATGCGAATTTCACATTTAAAGTGCTATCAGCTAAACTAAAATATATATAAAATGAGATAATAATTAAAAAGCACTTGTCATTGTGCCTGGCACATGGTAAATACCATATAAATGTTAGCTATTATTATTTTCTAAAAGCTAATTTTTAGCATCTGTTTCCCCCTTCTCTATCACTCTGCTAATTCCACTGCTAAAACCAAAAGGAACCACAAAGGATTTAAGACCACTCAGCGTTTTGTTCATTTCATGGATTTTCATGGCCAAAGGATTCATTGCCAAGTAACCAGATTACTGATAATGAATCTTTCCATATTTAACTAGGCTGGTATTGAGAATGTACTCTCAATGCATTGCTGAGCCCCTCCTCTAAGTCTAAGCCTTTCCAACATGGTAGAATTGATCACAGTTTGCACTACGCTGATGTAATCTTTGAGAATTTAGGGTCATATCCACGCCATCATGAGGCATTGGAGTAGGACTGTGGCGGTCCAGATAATTAGCTTCTAAATATAAAAAAGTAACATTCTAAAAATAAGATTCAGGAAAACAGAGATTTTTCTCTCTCATAAATGTAAATGTGAAAAAAAGCTTATATTCACCCAGAGGAAGGAAATATTATTTTAAAAAGACTCTTTTTGATGATCTAAAATATAATAACTTTTGCACAAACTCAATTCAGCACATTAGGAAAAATATTTTATTAAAAATCTTTGCATTGTTTCACTAATAAATGTCTGACATTATTCTTGCCTCTGTAGAACACAAACTCAAATTGGAATGCTACAGAGAAGATTAACTTGGTCCCTGTGCAAGGATGAATACAAATTTGTAGTGTTCATTATTTTTACAAGCTAAAAATGGATATGTGACTTGAATATAAAAGGTGGTCAAATTACACTCAAAAAAAGAGAACTAGATCAGTTGCTTTCCACAAATATAGTCAGATTAAGAATTATTAACTATGTAAAAGATAGGGAAAATTATAAAAGGAAAAACTGTTTCAAATACATAAAAGCAAGAGACTTTTACATAAAATCAGGAAAGAATTATGAGATAAATTGTAGCATGGGAAAATATTTCTATCAAATGCATCTCTGATATCGAAATTATATATGAAACTGATTCAATATACAACACCAAGAGCCATTTCCCAATAGATGAGTGGTTTAAAAATACAGATAACTAATAAAAAAAAACTATAGCAAACTAAAAATAACCATATGGAAATTTGCTGCCAATCACCAATAGCAATAGAAATGCAAAATAAAACTACTAATTGGTTTCATTAGCAGGATGGTAAAGATGATTTTTAAAATGGGTACAGCAAATGCTGGAAGGGCTATCGGAAGACAAACAGGTTTAGGTGCTATTGGTGGAACTAAGTAGTGACCCAATTTATTACAGATATCAATTTGGAATTATTTTTTTTAAATAAATTTATTTACTTTTTACATTCATTTTCACAAGATTTTGGGTTCCAAAATTTTCTCCCCATTTGT
>JAQQSK010012390.1:0-11899 GCA_028658325.1 Potorous gilbertii | reverse complement strand
CCACCACCAACACCATCATCATCCTCATCATTATCACCACCACCATCATCACCACCAACACCACCACCATCATCACCACCGCCACCAACACCATCATCATCATCATCATTATCACCACCAACACCAACACCATCATCATCCTCATCATTATCACCACCACCATCATCACCACCAACACCACCACCATCATCACCACCGCCACCAACACCATCATCATCCTCATCCTCATCACCACCACCACCACCATCATCATCCTCATCATTATCACCACCACCATCATCACCACCAACACCACCACCATCATCACCACCACCACCACCACCATCATCACCACCAACACCACCACCATCATCACCACCGCCACCAACACCATCATCATCCTCATCATTATCACCACCACCATCATCACCACCAACACCACCACCATCATCACCACCACCACCAACACCATCATCATCCTCATCATTATCACCACCACCATCATCACCACCAACACCACCACCATCATCACCACCACCATCAACACCATCATCATCATCATCATTATCACCACCACCAACACCATCATCATCATCATTATCACCACCACCACCACCAACACCACCACCACCACCACCAACACCATCATCATCATCATCATTATCACCACCACCACCACCATCATCATCCTCATCCTCATCCTCATCACCACCACCACCACCACAATCACAGTACTTTCAGTCCTCTCACATTTCTTGACAGCATTCAGATCATAATGATCCACCAAAAAAAACAAACCACTACCCTGCTATTGCTCCTTTATATTTGATGTTCTGTGCATCATTATCATCATCATCTTGTTCCCAACTTCTTCAATGGGGATCAGATACAACGTGGGACAAGTTATTCTCCTAATATTTGCTTTTTAGATTTCTGTCACAGAAGTATAAAATAACTGCTTTTGTAATTTAACAAAAGTACTAGGATGTAAGCTCATCCTCTGTAGGCTGCCTGATAGTACCATATGAGTCAATAGGGATAATACATACCCCATCCTATTCCCATAAAACTTGATTTCTCCTGCTGGATTTCTATATTCTTAAAACTTGTAATTACATATAGCTCAGATATTGAAGTATTTCACAGGAAATATTTATGTCAATTGTTGTTCTTAAGTTTTTATGGGTTAGCTATATCCTGGCAATCTGGGGAAGTGAGCATATATTTGTAATATGTCCAGTTCAAGTATAGTAGAAAGGTAGGAAGGAAGGAAGGAAAGGAAGGAAGGAAAGGAAGGAAGGAAGGAAAGGAAGGAAGGAAGAAGGAAAGGAAGGAAGGAGGGAAGGAAGGAGGGAAGGAAGGAAGTAGGAAGGGAAAGAGGGAGGGAGGAAGGGAGGAAGGGAGGGAGGAGGTAGGGAAAGAAGTATTTATTAAATGTTTACTAAATTTAGGGCATTGAGCTCTGAAGATACAAATAGAAAAAAGTAAGATAATCCTTGCTCTCATGCTTACATTCTAATACAGGGAGATAACTCATATATGAGAATTTCATTGTAGGGTAACTGGAAAGGTCTTTAGGGTCCAACAGCAAAACAGATTAATGCCACTTATTTAGGGTTGTGTCCATCAACAAAGCCATATTCATTTCTGACATCAAAAAATTTGATAGTACCAAGGATTTTCCTGATAAGAGTTTTCTTTTCTGGATCTTCATTAGTTGTAGCTTCTGCTAAGTCAGAATACATGGCACCTGCAGAGGCAGTTGCCAAGTAATATCTCTATAGGAGTTATATCCCTGGCTGATGGCTGAAGGGCTGGACCAAAAGCAGAGATAATCATTGGGAGTCGTGATGGTAGGGGTGGTGGTGCGAATATGTAGATATTCATCTACTTGGCACGTATCTTGTACATACCCATTAATATACATGTTGTCCTTCCCCATTAGAATATAAAGTCCTTGAGGGCAGGGATAGTTTTTGCCTCCCTTTATCCTTAGCACAATACCTGGCATGTAGTAGATGCTTAACAAAGACTAGGTGGTTGACTAACTTAAATTTTGGGAAAAGACCTAGGACAGAGCCTTGGGGGATAATCACATTATGACCTGAATGAAGGTCAAGCAAAAAAGATTGAGAAGAAGAGGTCAGATGGGAAGAGATCCAGAAGAGAGTAGTGTCACAAAAACCCTAGCGAGAAGAAGGTATACAAGAGGGTATGGTGATTGCCAGTGTCTATGGTGGCAAAGAAGTCAAAAGAGTGAGGATGGGTAATAAAGAGATTATTGATAACTGTAGAAAGAGCAGTTTTACTGGAGTGATGAAATTGGAAGCCAAGTTGGTTGAGATTGGAAATCAAAACTCAGGGAGAAGTAGAAGGATCCAGTCTAGACAATTTTTTCAAGAAATTTAGCTGAGAAAGGGAAAAACACAGAATCATAGCTAGTAGGGATGATTAAATCAAATAAAAATTTATAATTATGGGAAAAATATGGACATATTTATAGGCAATGAGGAAGGATCCAGTAGTTATAGATTAGAGAGAGACTTGGGATGATGGAGAAATATGATAGCATAGACAGGAAGGGATAGGATCAAGGATGGAGACTAGAAGGGTTACCTTGGCAAGGAGAAGGCTATCTTATATCAGAGACAGGTGTTGGAGAAGATAGTAGAGGAAGATGTCTGAGTGTTGTACAATAAGGAAGAAGGCAGAAGGGGAATCTCTTGGTGAATAGCCTCAATTTTTTTGAGCAAAATGTAAAAATGAGATGATAAACAGAGAATATTGGAGTAAAGGATGCTTTGGAAAGTCTGGGGAGAGATAAAAAGAACCCTTGTGGAGAATGGGATATTCAATTGATTGGGAGGAGCAGAATAATTGTTTGCCAAAGTGAGGGACTCATTTGAGATTAGATAACAAATTTGTCTTAGTCAGCATGGTTCCATTATTTTCTCCATCTCAGTTCAGCAGCATGTGAATATGAGTGAAGAAGACACATCACGAGATTATAGGAAGAAACCAGATTGTTGAGGACTTTAAGTGATAGGCTGAGTAATTTGGAATTTTTTCTAGGGGTTTATTGAAGATTTTTTGCATGTGGGAGTTATACTACCTGCCCTGACATTTAGAAATACTATACTTGGAAGTTTTGTAGAAGATGGATCAGAGAGACTGGAAACAGGGAGATAATTGGAGGCTATTGTAATAGTTCAAGAAGGAAATAATAGATGGGATCTGGTGAGCTTCTACGTGTGAGGTGAATGAAGAGAAAGTGATGGATATGAGACATATTGTGGAAGTAGTCAACGAAACTTGGTAACTAGTTAAATAAGAAGAATATGACAATGATAAATGAAGGAGAATTTTAAGGTTTATTTGGGGTTTTGTTTGCTTTTTAAGGATCATGGAGGAGGGGCAGGGAATAGTAGCACCAGGAACTTTACTAAGAGCTTTGCAAACACTGTCTCATTAGGGTAAACTTTAAAAGAAATTAGAACTGAAAATATCTAGTCATCTAGTCCAATCCTCCCCCTATGAAAATGGAAATTCCCTGATACTCAAGGAAGGCACTTTGCTAAACCTAAGCAAATAGTAACAGATTGAAAATTTGAACTCAGATCTTCTGACCTAAAAACCAGGGAACCTTTCACTTTATCACACTCCCCTGCAACTTGATGGGAACACAGAGAAGTCTGGGTTTGAATCTTTATCTGTTACATTATTACTTTCTCTGGTATAGTACAACTTTGTATCAGAAACAAGTTACAAATTCTGTAAGCCTCAGTTTCTTCCAAGGAAGCTATATCTTGATATCAAAACCTGCTGTGACAGTACAGGACTTGAAAGCTTTCGAGCTTCTTTACCTTTATGGTACTATTATGGCTATTTATATGTCTCCACAGTGCTTTCAGCCCCCTAGTCCATAATTCATCACAGCAGTTTTTGGCTTCTCCTATTATTCATTATGGTCATTTCATCTTCTCTAAGCTGCAGTCTATTCTTTCTTCAATCTTCCTATTACTCACATATAACTAAAAATATCTTTTTTGTTGTTCTCAGTATTATTCATTGTCTTTCTTGACTTAGCCTGAGCTTTGATCCTCTTGATGCTATTTCCAAATGGTTGTGACATATTTATACATTCATCCTCAGTGACTTGTCCTTGCTTCCATTTCCAGTGATACTTAGATGGATATCTAATATCCATGGTGTGGCAACTTCCTCCACAGAGAGTCCTCCCAACGTTCTGGAGCCTTTCTTTAGTTCCCAATAAGATCTGGGTACCCAAAGAGCCTGGAGATTATCTACTTTCATGCAGTCTTGTGTTGCATGTCCAACTCCCATCCTTTTCCAGTCATACATCTTATTGATGATCTCCCTTACATTCCATCTTGTAAGCAATTCTTTGGGAAATTTGCTACAATCTATCTACTATATACTTAGGGACATGCTGGAGCTAGCTTACAACAGCTCAAGAGAGCAACTTGTCAGATTTTCAGTGTGAGCACTTACCTCTGAAATGGGAAACTGGCAAATACCACATTGGAATTTGATTTATTCTTTCATTAATTGTCAAGGCTTAAGAAAGTGATGACTAAAATGTTGATATTGCATGTTAAACTTAAAAGTACTTTACACATTTTGCATACTTTTTCAAATGAAATGCTAGTTGCGAAACATTTATTATATATCCATCCCATATCTCTCCTTTGCCCTTAATTCTACAGAACCTTTAGTATTTCATGACTATGGGGTTATTACTTATACACTGCAAAACTATCTGTAGTCATTTGAGTTCATAAGGTTTTTGTTGTGATTGTTACTGTACTTACTATTTATTTTGGATGTCATTTTCTGTAAAAATGTGATCTTTAATGATTATCCTTCTATTGTTTTTAAAAGTGCATCTAGATTCACAAATCAAAGTGACTAGCTTTATTCCTTCTCCTCTGTTCTTACTTTAAAGTGCTATTGATCAGATATGTAAGAATACAGGCAATTATATTTATATTGACTTTCACTAGATGGACTCCAACCCTATCCAGGAACCCAGAAGTCCTGTATTCAGAAATTGAAATGCTGTTCACAGATACAATCTTCTTAAACCACTCTGACCCCAAGCTTCTTTTCTAAGGCTTCAAAATCCTTATCAATAGTTTTTATGTTGTAGAATCAGAATATCGTAGGTTTATATCTAGAAGGGACCTGGGGGCCATTGAGTCCAAACCTCTAATTTCATAAATGAAGAAAATGAACATCAGAGAGTTTAAGTGATTTCTCACAATCACATGGCTACAAAGTATCTGAGGTAGGATATGATCCCAGATCTCCTTAACTGTTAGTCCAATGCTTCATCCACTGTGCCATGCTGTGGTATCATTTATCCCCAAAGGAATCATAAGAAACAGGTAACAGATATAGGCAATTTTTGGATCATTAATCCAGAGATGGAAGGACCTCACAGGATACCTGCTCCAATTTCCAATTTTCTACATAAGGAAGCCAAAGCCTACAGAAGTCACTGATATAATTGAAATTTTCATTCCACCTGTTTTTTCTAGGCAAATACTCTGTTTGGATCTCGATGCCTGATCCCTGCCTCAATGCTCCTAAGAGTTTAACTTTCTGTGCTGGGCAATGTTATGGGAGGGCTTCCTTTTATATATAATTTGAACTGTGGAACCACTGAGGTCCTTTCCAGTTTTCAAATTCTATGACTCTGTCCCTGACCTCAGCAGACACCAGTCTTTGTCTCCTATCCTATCGTTTCCCGTTGGACCCTAATTAATCCCTCTCCCATGTAGAAAAAGCTTAGAAGAAAAGATCAGAACTCTAGACTCTGACCCCTTGAGTTCCAAAAAGCATCTATTGGTTCAGCATCACTACATATTATAAGAATAGATGATAAAGTCTGCTTTTACTAGTGTCTTCCTAAATTATGTTTACATACCTTCTCTCATTGGATTCTAAAAATCATTAAGTATACAATTTATTTTTATGGTCATAGCTTGTGATTGACTTAAACAATGAACTATGGAATTAGTTTAATGGTTATTTTTATTCATGACTTAATTGTGCAAAAATATTCTATCATTCTGAGATGTGAAAAGATATGTCTTCTTTCTGAATCATCATAGCTGCAGTTATCTGAAATGTATAAATTAGGCTCTAGATCACATAACACTGGAGGGTGTGAAATAATCAAGGAATATTATCCTAAGATAGGAAGCTGAAAAGTCTACTTGATTCCAACAGAAATGCTAAGACACCTCAAATAAACATCCTTCCCTCCCCCCACCATTCCTGAAGAAACTAGGTTAAAAAAATTACTTTCTAAAAACAAATGATCAAACAAACAAATAATAAAAACCATCAGCCTAAATTTTTTTGCATTTGGCAGTAAGAAGTTCTTAATTCTTTTCTTCTTGACCCTGCTCTAGGTAAAGAGATACAGACAGCATGGATGGTATTCAGCCTACATGTTCTGTAGTCAGATTTAAGGGACAGATCATTTTATTTCTCTGAAGAAACTCAGAGAGAGAAAAACTGTACAATCAGGAAAATTATGCCACTCTCATCTCCCTTCCTTGAAGTGAGAATGGATCTGTGGCTAGGAGAAGAGAAGAGAAATAATACATATTTCTGTAGCATTCATTCCTAACCCCCTTTTTCTAAGACTACTTTGCATGTTAAAGACCTGATTAAATTTGTTCACAATCTTTTATACTGCTTGAAGTAGAAATTCTTGTAGAAATTAGTAAAAGGGCCATTTTGCTTTGGCAATACATGGCAAAAATCAGTTTAAGTTATTTTATTTGATGGAATGGAATGATATATTTAAAGGGTAGCTAGGTGGTACAATGGACCAGACCTGGAGTCAGGTAGACTTGAGTTCAAAGCTGTCCTCAAACACTTACTAGCTGTGTTGTGGGACCTTGGGCAATCACTTAAGCCATTTACCTAAGTTTCCTCATCTGCAAAATGAGTGGAGAAGGAAATGGCAAACCACTCCAGTTTCTTGGCCAAGAAAACCCCCAAAAGGGATCACAAAGAGTCAGACATAACTGAAAACAAATAAACAAGAACAAGTGAAATATTTAGCTTACACTTTATTAAATAAAATATTTTTACATTCAACAAAAATGATAAAAATATTTAAATTTTAATTTGTACCAGACCCATCCAAATCAGTGAAAATTTTAGTGTCCAAGAGGGATGTAAACTGACAGATTCTTTTCTCTCCTCGTAAATACGCAGGGAAAATTTTGAAAGAAGGATTGCCATGTATGGCCATGCTGGAACATAAAGAAATATCTATGAGCTGAATATCATTTCCTTTTTGTGTTTCATTACCCTAACCTGATTTTCCTGAAGACTATCGTAGTCCTTCAGGTGGTCCATGTGGCCCCCACAAGACATATTCCAGTGGGGTGGATCATTGCTCTGATACCCCCATCATCATTCACCTGGAGCATGTTCCAATTCCCTCTAATTCAGAAAATTTCCCTTTAAGGCTGAGACAATCTTTCCTTTGTGGGGTAATGTTATATTGGTTACCCATCAAAGACCAATACCTGAGAGAAGAACTCTGGCAGAGCAATTTGTGCAAATGAATCATTGCTCATGGGATATCTCTAACCTTGGCCTTGCTCTCCTTTGCCCTCCCTTTTTCTGTTCCACCCTATAATTCCCTTTTCTCTTATGGGCAAACCATCATTTACCCAACCTCTGTTGACCCATAAATTGCTAGGATAGTAAAGATCAGTATTAGTTATTATTATATTAGTCTCTCTTTTGTTAATTTCTAAAAGAGTTTGTTCTCCAATCAATATAAAATATGATGAGCACACTTAATCAGGTTTTAAAAATATGTAAAATAGACTTAGAGCAAGGGTTTTGGAAATGAATGCATGTGAAAATGTGACATTTCTGATACATAGTCAATTCTATTAATTACAAAATGTATAATATATCAATCATATTAATACTATAATTGTAACTGTAACTAGCTAATATTTATGTGGTACTTTAAGGTTTACCAAAGATTTTTCATGTGTTATTTAATGCTAACAATAACCCTATGAAGCAGGTAGATGAGAAAACTGATGCTGAAAGAGTTTACATATGTAGCTCAGTACCACGGAGCTATGCTGAAATAGGATATGAATTCAGGCCTTTCTGAGGCCAAGTGCAGCACTTTATCTTCTATACCACTTAGTTGTACCATATGTAGGTGCCACAGGTAGATAAAACCCTAGCCCTGGAGTGAGGAAGACCTGAGCTCAAATCTAGCCTCAGACACTTACTAGATGCAAGACCTTAGGTGATTCACTTAACTTGGGTCTGATTCATTTTCCTCATCTATTACTGTTAGTGTTTGTCCTTCCTTCTGGAAGAGGACCATGACATCAGAGAGGTGATGCCATGGCATGTAAGTGAGTTGGATTTAAGTGAGGGAGGGCTGTGCAATGTTATCAGCCTCACTTTCTCCTCCAGAGTCATCTAGGTCCAATGGCAAGATACAGATCAAGACAACTGGAGATGGCCCTGGATGCAGTGGGGAAACCTTGGCCTTTTTAAAGCTAAGGTCTTTCCCAGGTGGAAGTTTGACTGAGGCAAAGCCTATTCACTAATTAAGCCTAGGTAAGAAATGACAGAATAGCCTCTTTACCTAATCAAAAAAAAAATCAATCTGGGAAGGAAAGAATGTTAGGGTTTCTAGCCAAAGCAGAAAGAATTGCTATTGATATTCATGTTGACCCAATCAGGGTTCAAACAATGACCAAGTGGAGCTTGGACTGGGACCTATTGGTGGACAATCCATAAAAGCCAGAGTGATTTGGGTTTAAGGCACAGTTCTTAAGGAAAAAAAAAAAGGTTTCAGAGACTGAAATTTACATCTTTTGGGCAAAGTACCCACAGGTAAAGGTATGATATCCTATGTGGACAGAGAGAAGGAAAGAGAAAGAAAGAAAAGAAGGAAAGAAAAGGAAGGAAGAAAGGAAGGGAGGAAGGAAGGAAGGGAAGAAGGGAGGAAGGGAGGAAGGAAGGAAGGGAGGGAGGAAGGAAGGAAGGAAGCTTCATGTACAAAAAGCAAATAATAACACGATCTCCCTGCCAGTGCTCTTGTGAGGATAAACTGAGAAAACATTTGTCAAGTGTTTTGCAAAACTTAAAGTTCTATAGAAATGCTAGCTATTGTAATTATTACACCTATTACCCATAGCTCTTATCAGTCATTTTGGTATCAATCAACACAAGCCTTATAAGATGCGTCGTTCCAGCCCCATCAGTGATACAGCTGGTGGGACCTTCCATTCCTCTTCACTGTAAAACAAACCTTTTCCTCCCTCTCTGCTTCACCTATCCAGCCTTCAATTAGCTCTTCCTCAGTAGAGGAAATGGAGGGAACAAATGTGGGCTGCAGTTATAGAACTACCCTTTGAGACACAAACTAAGTCCAAGGGAAATTCACAGAACTAACTCATGAATGAGCTAGGAGGGATTTTTAACTAAATTACAACAAGCAAGAGGAAGAAGCTAAGAAAGCATTTAAAGAGAAAAGACAGCTCTAGAAAATGTGACAGTGATCTTGGGAACTTCATAGAATCACAGATTCAGAACTGGATGAAAGGGTGCTTCAGATCACTTATAATAAGAGAAATACAAAATAAAACAATTCTGAAGTTTTACTTCATGACACATCAGATTGCAAAAGATGACAGAAGATGTAAAATATTATTTAATGATTAATTCTAAATGTAACTGAAGATGGATGTCAAGCATACCAGACTATAATTTTCAGAGTATATCATTGTCTCCTTTTGGAAAAGCAGGGTATTTGTCTCTCTCTCATGATAGAGAGCTGGTCCTGGAGTCAGAAAGACTTCTCTTGCTGAGTTCAAATCTAGCCTCAGACACTCACTAACTGTGTGATCTTCAGCAAGTCACTTAAACCTATTTGTTTCAGTTTCTTCATCTGTAAAATGAGCTGGAGAAGGAAATGGCAAACCACTCCACCATCTTAGCCAAGAAAATTCTAAGTGGGATTACAAAGAATTGGTCACAACTGAGCAACCAACATCTTTTTAGAACCTTTCGTATCCTCCATGAATACTCAGATATTACCATTAATAGCTCAACATCTTCATCTTTGAGTTCTGTTGTCTCAGCTTCCTTGGGCTTCATATTTTCTTAACTATGCTTATTTAATGTGCCCAATCTGAAGATTTTTTTCTCCTTCATAAAGAAGACAGGAGCAAAAGACAAATTCACCATGTTAGATTTTGTATAAGACTTCACAAAAATAGAAACATTGCAGATAATTCCCAGTACTATAATTTTCCCTTTAAGGCTCTTTTTATTTATTCCATTCCTATCATGTGTCATTTTTGCAAAAGGCAATGTGTGGTGTACAGATTTATTAAGCATAGACAAATAACTCCTAATCTAATTGGGAAGACATGATTAAAATATATTGCAAAATAGTGAAAAGTGGAAGAGAATATATAATTAACTACTAAGTTGTCTGGCACCATTGTATATCTATACTGGAAGGGACCTCAGTTCAACTATATATGGATATATAGATAGATATAGATAGGTATATACACATATATACGTATATGTGTGTGTATGTGTGTGTGTATAATTCAGTGCTTTTATTCTACATGTGAGGAAATTGAGGCCCAGGGATGGTAAATGTGACCAAAATCACATAGATAATAAGCATCAAAGGTAGAATTTGAACCCAGATCCTCTTATTTCAGAGCCAGACTCTTTCTATTATACTTGCCATAGGTGTTACCAGGCTCAGGGAAAGGACAGATGGATCAGGGATAGATATTTTCACCTGCTAAGACTTCTTGGAAAAACCAGGATGCGAGCTGGGTAGCTGAGTAGGTAGAAAAGATGTGTTTAGGAACAAAGTAGAGAGGAGAGGGCAGTCTAGGTAAAGGAAATAAACTGAGCTCTATTACCTTTTACTGCCTCCACAGTGGTTTCCAACTGTTAAATATGCTTTTGTTGACATATCAGATAGGCATCTGGCTAGCTGGAAGTTGGTTTATAAAGACAAAATTGAAGCAAGTTGGTATGTTTAATGTCCATTAGGGAAAAATCAAGTCAGTTTGAAGCAGATAATTTCTAAGGATCGTTAAAATTTAATGGTCAGTTGTAGGCATTCATCATCTGTGAATATGTTAAAATTGTGATAAATGAATGCTGCCATTTGGTGTTAAAGCAAAGCATCACTTAGTGAGTGACTGATTTATTTTAGAAGGAGAGAGAGACTTTGGGATATGCTAATAAAAAATACATAATTGCCCCGCAGTCATTTTTCCCCAACAGCCATGACACTGGAAGGAAAATAAATGATTTCAGAAGCCCTGCTGATAAAAAACAACCAAAGGAGGGAGTATCTTAGGAAATGGATATTGTTTCATGGCTTGCCTAATCATATGTGGATCAGTTGCATCCATCACAACTACAGATAAGAATTAATCTCAGAAATGATTATGATCATAAATTTTCTGGTAAAAATCTTTACCCTCCCAAGTAAGCTTGTTAATGGGTCTTACGATCCCAGTGATTTATTTGTTTGTCAATCCAATGAGTCTCTGAGACTGCTTTGCTGAGAAAGAAGTCTACATTCAAAGATAAAATGGAACACCTACAGTGTATATAAAAAACACTGACTAGTAAGGTCTTACATGGGCTGAATTTTAGGAATAGGATGTTTGAAAACTTCTTCCAAGTCTATGAAAACAAATCCAAATTCCAAAGCAGCTAACTTGATGACTTCTTAGAACTTTACTTGGAGTACTTAAACTCTTCAAAAGTACTGAATTTGATATCATAGGCTAATACTTTAAATTTAGAGCTAGCAGAGATCTTGTTGTCAATCAGTTGTTTCAGTTGC
>JAQQSK010012389.1:0-11899 GCA_028658325.1 Potorous gilbertii | reverse complement strand
AAAAATCAAGGTTATATTAAGTTTACCCCAACAAGAATTTTAATTTTAAAATTTTAATGACACATTTTTAAATTGTGTAACAATTAGGTTGAACAATGAACAATTAGGACTTGATAGAATTCAATCTCTATTCCTTCATTGCTGATATCGCTTACTATCGTTGGGGCAGCTAGGTGGTGCAGTGGATAGAGCACCACTGCAGGAATCAGGAGGACCTGAGGTCAAATCTCACCTCAGACACTTGACGCTCACTAGTGTGTGACCTTGGGCAAGTCACTTCACCCCAGTTGCCTCATCCTGGGTCATCTCCAGTCATCCTGATGAATATCTGGTCACTGGATTCAGATGGCTCTGGAGGAGAAGTGAGAATGGTGACCTGCACAGCCCTCTTTCACTCAAAACAAAGTCAAGTTTAAGTCATGTCATTATTTCTCTGATGGCGTGGTCTTCAGCAACGAAGGATGAATATACACACAGCTTGCTATCTTTGAAGAAAGAATGTATATTATATGAAAAAATATTATTACAAAACAATCTCATTAGTTCTGTAAGAAAATCAGTCAGTTCGCTCAGACCTGCCCAGGTCTATTAGGGCAGTCACAATCACTAATCTCCAAATTCTCTATCAAGTCTTTAGATGCAAGATCATTGACACTGATAAAAATACACCTTAACAGATTGCAAACTGCTAACTCAGATCTCTCCTTAAAAATTTTGGCTTGCATTAAACACACATGAGTAAAATGCATGCTATTGGAGGGAAGTATGAATTCTTGCTAAATATGATGAAAATTAATTTGGATCATATGTCTCTCCAAAGTTCTTGTGTTTGAGGTTCATAGACTTACAATTTCCAAGACTGTGAACCAACAGTTTAAAGGCTTGACTGAGGTCTACATGCCACTAGCTGCTCTATGCATATTACCCCCAGAAGGAAAAATAAAAAGAGGAAAAATGTGTACCTATCTTTAAATCCTTCCATATGTGTAAAAGTTAAGTAACCCTATGTCAGTTTCCAGCTTACCTCAATTTCCAGTTTATGTCAGTTTCAAGACTATAAGTTTTCATTCTAGCCCTTAATTTTATTAAAGTCATGCACACATACTATATTTTAATACAATACCACTGCCCTGCCAATCCCACTGTGATATCATAACATTAACAAAATAGGGGGAAAGAATATATGTCCAGCTTTGTTACTTTACCTTCTTTCCCTATGCCTTTATTATAAGGCCTAATTCTTTCTTGAGGCTAAAAAGATGAGATTATATTTTTCATATTATATATATATATGTATGTATATATACATACATATAACACACATATGTGTGTAGGTATATATATTCACACATATTTATACACATGTGTGTATGTATACATATACATGTGTATATATACATATATGTGTGTATATATGTATGTATATTCCCATGCTATCTTTATGATCAAGCTTCCTGAGATCAAAAACAGCCTCCTCCAGTGTCTTCAAAAACATTCTCTTCAGTCTAATCACCCTGTCTGCCTAAATATCTCATTTCCTAAGACATCTACTCAGCCAGATACTATTATTCATAGGTGGTCCAATAAGTAGTTTGAATACAAGAGGGGAAGGCTGCAGGGTAAACATATTGAGTTCAATTTCAAACAAATTGTACCTCATTTGGCTACAGAACATTCAGTTTGAAATATCCAATAGAAATTTGGAGATGAGAGACTAGAATTTAAGAGAGGGGTTAGAGCAGGATAAATAGATCTCAAAGCCATTAGCAAAGAGATTATAGTTAAATGCATGGTAGCCAATGAGCTCACTAATTGAAAAAAGGGGGAAAGAAGAGGGCTCATGGAAAGAGCTTTGGGGGAACATCCTCATTTACTAAGAATGGCCTAGAAGGAGAATGAGAGAGATGTAGACTGGTATGAGGACATCCAGGAGGAAACAGTTTCATGAAAATGAAGAGAAAAGAGTGTATCTTTTGATTGAAGGGTTGAAGAAGGGAACTGACAGTGTAAAAGGCAGTAAGAAGGATGCAAATTGAGAAGAGACTAATTGATTTGTACATTAGGAGATTAAAGGCAATTTAGGAGAAAGTAGTTTAAATTGAATGATGAATTTGCAAGACAGCACGTGGAGAGTTAAGAGAATGAGAGGAAAGGGAGCGCTAGCACTAATTGTAGATGGACTTCTCAAAGAGTTTAACCATGAAAGGTAGGACATGTATGAGAGATAGTTAAAGGGAACTGACAGATCAAGTGAGGCTTTTTGGAGATGAAAATGTTTGTAGGCTGTACAGAAATAGTCAAGAAACAGAGAAATAGAAAATTAGTGAGAAAATGGGGGGGGGGGATTTGGGGGAGAGGATCTATTAAACCAGAAGACAGTGGAATGGCATCCTTCTATATGGATAGGAGTTTGTTTTGCTCAAGAGAAGGGAAATCTCTTTTTTTAAAAAATTTAATTAATTTACTTGTTTTCGGTTTTCAACAATCACTTCCATGTCTTAATTTTCTCCCACTACCTCTCCCCTCCCTCCCTGAGATGACATGCAATCTTATATGGGTTATACACATACATTCTTATTAAACACATTTTCACATTAGTCATGTTGTGTAGAAGAATTAAAATGAATGGGAGAAATCATGAGAAAAAAAACAAAAACAGAACACAAGAGAAAATAGTCTGCTTCATTCTACATTCTGATTCCATAGTTCTTTCTCTGGATGTAGATGCCATTTTTCCCTCAAGAATCCTTTGGGGATGTTTTAGGTTCTTGCATTGCTGTAAACGGCTTAGTCTGTCAGAAACAGTCCTTGCACAGTTTGGCTGTTATTGCGTATAATTTTCTTCTGGTTCTGCTCATTTCACTCAGCATCAGTTCATAGAAGTCTTTCCAAGTGTTTCTGAAGTCCAGCTGTTTGGACTTCATTTCTTATAGTGCAATAGTACTCCATCACATTTATATACCACAATTTATTCAGCCATTCCCCAACTGATGGGCATTCCCTTGATTTCCAGTTCTTGGCCACCACAATAAGAGCTCCTATATTTTTTTACATATGGCATCTTTTCCCATTTTTATGATCTCTTTGGGATATAGCCCTAGAAGTGATATTGCAGAGTCAAAGGGTAAGCACAATTTCTTCATGACAGATGGGGGTAAAAGAGAATATAGTGGGGTAGTCATAGAAAAAGATAGATAATCCCTGCTTTCAATGGGCTTAACTCTAGTTAGGGAGAGAGAGAGCACATACAACAAAGCTCAGCTGTAGGGCAATTAGAAAGGTCCAGAATTCTTTAGATTACTGAAATAATTAAGATAACAGTACTGGGAGACTGAAAGGAAGGACACAGAGACAAGGAAGATGATAAAATCTGAAGGATATTAGGAAGTAGGAACAAAAGAGATGGTAAGACATGGAGATCCTCCATCTCTTTGGAAGGAATCGAGTTCTAGACTTCCATTTCATTCAAACTGTCATGAGCAAACAGCCCAGGCGAGGTGGAAAGGTCTTGTTCCTGTGCAGCTGGGTTCCTGGGCAGTTGGGTTCAGGGAAGGAGAGGGACAGAAGTAAGAAAAAAGCATGACCTGGCTGAAGTGACTCTACCCTTTTCCAGACAGTTTCCATGTATTCTGGGAATTCTTGGGAACTGAGGGAGGGGCAGAGTGGGGAACAAAAGTGAGGTTAGGTCTACCTCTGGGGGTGGCACCTCTAGAAACTTCATGGGTTCAGAACACTTTTTAGTGTCCTTACTAAATTGTGGCATCCAGAACTAAACACAACTCATTAAATGTGGTCTAATGAGGGTAGGGACAGTATAACTAACATCTACTTGTTCGTGAAGTTTATGCCTGAGGGGAGCCATCTGCATGATCAGGAGATAATTTAGATCAATTAGATCAGATCAGTTAACTTTCTTGATAGTCAGATCATACTGTGTTTATAATCCACTAAACCCCTGGAGCTCTGTCAGATAAACCGCTAAATAGTCATACCTTTCTGATCTTATGTTTGTGAAGATATTATTTAAACCCAGTTATGAGACCTTAAAAAGTGACAGGGTCAGAGGGAATAAATGGCCTGAGGTCAAGGCTGCCTTGTATATCTCCACTCTACATACGCACACACCCACACACCCACACACACACACACACACACACACACACACACACACACACTACTATACCCCTCCCCTCTCCAAGCATAATCCTCCAGATATAGAACAGGAAATAAGTTCAAGTTCAGCTGACATGGATTCAGATAAGGAGCATGAGACCAATTGAAATGTCAATGCTATCATCATGTTTGCTCCCACACTGGAACAAGCTGCATGACAGGGTGTAGAATAGGAAGTTCACAGCGCCTGACTGGCTTAGAGCCCATGAAAACCCACACACACCACTATGACAACACAGAGGAATGAGACCCAGGGAAAATGGAGGCCCTCACCTTATTGTACTTCCTAGAGTTCACTTAAATTTTCCCTTACCAGGGTTTTGCTACATAGTCAAATCCAGTCAGGGGAAAGAACTGAATGCAAGAATTTAATTCATAGAGAAGAATAATGTAAGAAGGAGTAATGATGAATACCAAGTTTCTACACGGAGTTCAGGTTAACAATTAAAGGTATTTGGGTCAGAAGACACCCCAAAAGAAACACATGTATTCATTTCTGATGTCGGAGACTCCCTCTCCACATAAAATACACTTAGAGATCCCTCCCTTGTAAGGATGATTACCCTCAATCAGCTGTAACCTGGGAACAGGAGTCATAGGCATCTCCCAACAATAGCCATCTGCTGGCCCCTTTACAAAAACTCAAGACTTTCCAAGTCTCAAAACTTTTTAAAACTTAGTTTCAAATGTAGCAGATATATTATTTCACATTCAGGTATGGATGTAGAAAGGACTCACCTCTCATCTGCTAATCAATAAATGTTCCCCTCAGTAGCCATAAGAACAAGACCAGGGCCACTTTGTGTCCCATCATTTACCTGACAGTGCTTGCTAAGATTCCTAATAACTATTTACCATCATCCTTTGCTGTGTGCTTCCTGGAGCTCCTTGGGAAGAGGCAAATTATTCTTTGAAGACCCTCACTCCACAGTTTTACCTCCTGTAGTTCTTTAGCTCTACCACTCTGCAGTAGATGTCATTTGTCACCTTCCCCAGGGGACCAGCCTTCTAGTGGTTGTCCTATATGGAAAGCCTACTCTGAAGAACCTCAAAGAACTAAAAGATATGCTCACTTCTTAGACTGTTCTAATAAATCTTTGTTTTTAAGTCTAGGTTGGATTACAGTATGTTAATAAAGTGCCAGGGTTTGTTTAGTGGGAAAAGCAGGATTTTTTAAATCTGACAACAGGCACTTGAATCTTGATTCTCTCATTTGTCTGTGTGCCTTTGAGCAAGTCACTTTTTCTCATTTTTCTAGTGCACTTTGTCCAATCTAGTAAGATGAAAGTTCATATGGATAAAGTTTTACACTGAGGTCCCCCAAAAGAGAATTTCCCAAGCAAAAAGGAAAGAAGGGAAGCAGGGATAGATATCAGTTCATCTGAGAAAGAGATGGAAATTTTAATGAACAGTTAGCTTAATATGAGTCAGTTGTATGATGGTAGGTCAAAAAAAAGGCTAAAGTAATTTAGGGCACATTGAGAGACATAGTATTCATGAATAAGAAGGCAATAACACTATAATATTCACACTGGCCCTTATCTTAAATACCTTCCCCAGTACTTTGCATGCATTTTTCAAATTAGCAGCAAATTGTCCCCTTTTGACCCAATGTTGTTGTTCACCACCTTCATGCACCTCTACATCCACACAAAATAATGCACAATTGTATAATGTTCTAAGGGCTATAGGCTCATCCCAGCCTTGGTATTTGCAAGGATGCTATCCCTACTTGGCTACTGCTTGAAAGAAAGTCTAAATTCAAAAAATAAAGTAAAAAACCAATCACAAGAAATAAATAAATAAATGAATAGATAAATAAATAGATAGATAAATGAATAGATAGATAGATTGATAGATATGTAGGTAGGTAGATAAAACAAATCCTCAATATGTAACCCCTGTGTCAGAGGCTCTTTCTTGATACAAAGGCCTGTGTACTCTGTGGAGACCTCTGACATCTCAGGTTCATTGTCTTCACTTAAATGGAACCTGTCAAAATTGCTATTTGGCAACAACCCTCCTTATGATATTTAGGTTCTGAACACTCAGATTCACAAAGATAGGCACTGAAAACACAAGTCTTAGATATATTTACAGATAATGCTGGGCTTGGAGTTAGGAAGACTTGAGTTCAAATCTGGTCTCAGACTCACTAGCTATGTGACCCTGGTCAAATCACTTAACCTCTTTTTGATTTGGTTTCCTCATCTGTAAAATGGATATAATAAGAACACTTGCCTTGCAGGACTATTATGAAAAGAAATGAGATATGAATTGTAAATCACTTAGCATAGTGCCTGGAACATAGTAAGAACTATATAAAAGTTGTTCATCATCATGATCATCATCCTTAGGCACCAACTCTCCTTATAAACACTCAGATTCACAAGGCTAGGTCCTTAGATCACAAGTTTTCGATAGGTCTACTGGTCGTTTACAAGTCTTAGGATAGGTCTACAGAGCCACAAGGAGACTCAGTTGTGTCAGATGAAAAAAATACCTTCTGTTCAATTTGAAAGCTAGAAAACTCTTTGATAGATGAAGTTACCTGAGGAGTAAAGGTTCAAGCCAAAAGAGGAATGGAATGTTGGTGATTAAAGTCATGCTCAGTTAATGTTAGTTACATAGACCACAGACCTGGTAGGCTTCGAATAGCACCTAAGGTGATAGAATTAAGAAAGTGAATCAGTTTTATGTGTTGCTTTGAGAGATATTTCACCACAAGGAAAGCAAACTGATTGAATGGCTCATTCCACTGTATACTTCATTCACCTTTGCAGAAGTTAAGATTCTGCTATGACAATCTGCCGAAGTCCTTACATGGGTAAAAAGCCTTGTATTTTTCAAAGCGTTTTCATGACCATTACCTCATTTGATTTATGACTATGTTTCCTCTTTGCTAAAATTATGGAAATTCTCAGTATATACGAGTGGGAGTGAGTGGGTGAGTGTGTGTGTGTGTGTGTGTGTGTGTGTGTGTGTGTGTGTGTATGTGTGTGTGTGTGTATGGATATGTTTGGAAGGGTCAGGAGGGGAGAAAATCACTCACAGATTCACTGAATAAGAAAAACAATCTGCTTCATTTGGAGTTATCACTATAACCAATGAGGAGAAATCACTTAGGTTTCTTGAGCATGGATGAGGAAGTTCAGAAAGCAATCTACTGGGGGTGGAGAGACCAAGAAAGAAGAACAGTGAGTCACTCTGTGATTAAAACACTTTAAAAGAGAGCCTCTACACAGAAGCAGTCAGAAGGGAAGAAAAGTGAAGCAAAAGAAAAGGCAGTGCTAATGGTAAGCCAGTTTCTATACGACTTGATTTCATTCTTTGTGGACATGTTATGGCTGATTTGGATATAATGAGTTGCTTCATCTGAAAAATGAAGGGGTTGTCTTAGATTACTTTTAAGATCTCTTCCAACACATTCTCTAAAGCTATGTGAAAGATTCTTTGAGCAAAACTTCTAACTATAAACTTGGTGTTTGTGAGGGGCTGGGAATGGAGAGATCCATCTTTCAATGCAAATAGATCATGGAGAAGAGGAAAAGCATGAAATGAAAAATTGATGGTCTGGATCTGAGTATCAGTAGGAAATAATTATTCTAGAAGTCTCTAAGAAACAGTCTGTTTCTGAGGTGGTTTGCTGGGCAGAAAGGAAGCTCTCTTCCATATTTAAAGATATTTCTGAATGAAATATCACATGACCTTCTATTTGTGTTTCTAATTGTGGGGATGGATTAGGGCTGATAGATTCACACTCCTAACTTTCTCTCTTGAAGCCAATAGTAAATGTCTGGAAACTGATTTTGCTTGGAAGTCAAGTGGTCTAGACAAGAATTGAACCCGTGACTATGGCTCCACAAGCTGTTCTGACAACCTGAGCCTTCTAACTCTGAGAGAAGTAGTGGTAACTGTTCGCTCTGCCTTCACATATTTACACACTGACTGATTCCTGTCTGTCGCTGTACCCAGAGCAGCAGTAGTGCTGTGGTCATCTCAAAACCTCTTCAGTATCCTTGGTCATGGAGTGTAGAACTCACTTCAGGGTTTCCTATATTGAAATTGCTGCAAATGGAGAACAGTAAAGAGAACTGGGAGTGGGGAACAGAAAACCATAGAAAAGGGAAAGAAAACTCAGGGAAACATAAAAAGTGAAAGAAGAAGAGAAAAAAAAAGTGGTTAGTTAAGGTGTGGGAGTTCAGAAAAAAAGGACCATAAAAATAGCCTAGGAGGGCAGAGGAGGCAGACACTAAGTAAGACATTTTTTAAAACTTATTATCTTCCAAGTAAAAAATGTAGGAAGAATGACTAGATTTATAATTTGAGAAAATAATAGGGGGTTTTAGTGAACTAAAAGATCAATACGGGTCATTCCCATTGCCATTCAGGTATGGGATTGGACTCGATGGCTCCTGGTATCCCTTCCAACTCATAGATGCAACAATTTTGTAAAAAACTGAGGGCAGAGGGAGATCCATTTAAGTCCTAGCCTACAGAAGGTGATAAAACGGAGACTTAATTAGAGTTTTTTCATACCAAATCAATGGCTCAAATTCTCTATTGACAGAAGCACGGGACACAGATTACCACCTTGAGACCTCTCCAAAACTATACACACATACACACACACACACACACGCACACACATACACGCACGCATGCACCACTTTTACATTTGCTCTCTATGACTCTGGCAGTTCCGATAAAATCAGAGAATCTTTGTTGTTGATATACTCACTACAGCCTATGTTCATGTAGTTATTATAGCTTCCACACTTTAAGGAAATACAATTTCATTGTGTGGGTACTCTCCAAAGTCAACAAATCAGTCAGTCCAACAAGTATTTATTAAATGTTTACTACATACCAGGCATTGTACTAAGCACTAGAGACATAAATTTAAAAAAATAAAAATGATCCTTGACCTCATGCAATTGACATCCTAATAAAGAAAGATAACACTTAACAGGCAGCTAAGAGTTGGGGAAGGAGGGATATTGGAAAAAGAAATCCAGACACTTTTGAATCCCCCATCCCAAGACTATAACCCACATGCCTCTCTTCAAAAGTCATCACCTTGCAGACAATCTAATGATGACGAGTTTCTTCAAATTAATCAAGGACATTCCCATGGATGACAGACATCCAGGGTTACTGAACCTCTTAAAGCTTTTCTAGTTTGGCAAAATCTGTAAGGATATGGGCTTAAAGCACTTTTCAGACCTTAATAAGTATATCTGTAAGAGATAAGGTCACTGACTCCACTACTGGTTCAGTTTCATCTTAGTCCCTTTGTATGCTGATGCAGCCCACTAAAGTCTGCCAAAGCTTCTATTCTTCCAGTATAGTTTTTGAGATTCCAGGCTTACCTCCAGACCACAATAATCCATTTGAGTAGGATGTGAATAGATGTTATTGCAACATACATTCAAAGAGTAGAAGACTCCCCTGAAAGTCACCTATAGTAATCATACAATGTCCAGTGACAGACCTACAAACCTAAAAAACTTGCACAGATAATCTCAGCCTTATGCTATTATTTTCAGCTGACTTGAATTATTTTTCAAGAGGACCCAATCTCCACAATGGGATCTTGAAAATAACCTTCCAGTGTATGACCAGTATGTTGACCATGCAAGATACAAATTTCTTCCCTTCCCCCCTGCCACCAGGTGGTATTGATTATCAAAATTTCCTCCCTTAAAATCACTTTCTCTTTAAAATCTCACTTTTTCAATGAAAAGAATGATGGATTTTTGAGCCAAAGGAGCTGGGTTTGAATCTTAGCTCTTCATTTACCACCTGTGTGACTGTGGCCCTCCCTCACGTTCCTTAGCTACCTCTAAATCTATGATCCCAAGATTTTCCAAATTTGGACATTAGGTCAATGGATCTATTATCTCATCACTGTGAATACTACTGAAGCAGTTAAAATTTTACCCACACTTCCTCATGCTCTATAACTCGTCCACATTCTCCTATAAATCATCCATAGAACATCCATAGATCATCAATGTGCTCTAAGCCTTCCTCTCAAACTTGGGAGAATATTTGGGTACTAAGACAGAATTCAAACTGTCTGTTATTCTCTATTCTTGACCAATCTTCTTTTCCAATCATACATGTCCCTGATTCTTGTCTTTTATATAGCTTCTTCAACATCATTGGTAATATGATATAATCTATTCATACCCACAATATATTCCTCCACTACTCTTTGAGTTTCCTGTGATGATCATTTTTTTTGAGGCTGTAGTACATTCCATGATGTAAAACTATAGCATCACTAGGGGAAAAATAATATTGTTATCAAGAAGATAGATGTCTATTTCAGGGAGCAGCTTTGTATCAGAAAAAATACTATGCAATCTATGAAACACAATCCAGCCTCCCTATTATTCAATTCTAGGGGGAAGGTCATTATGTATTACATTATCTTTCTAGGAAAATATGTATTAATGCACCAATTCATTCAACTATGTGACGTATCTGGTATAACTCAGACAAATGACATAAATATGATTCCAGATATCTTCAGTCCTTTAGCTCTGAGCCTGTGTTGGGCACTGTCTAGTTAAAGGACATTCTATGGAATTATAGAGTCTTCAGAGGTCATCCAGTTCAATCTATATCTAAATAAGACCTCTGTCTACAATATGACTTATAACCTTTGTTTAAAGCCTTACAGTAAGGGGGAAACTTGCTCCTTCCCAAGGCAACCCAATCCACTTTTTATGAATTCTAATTGCTTAATTTTTTTTCTGTACCTTTTTCCACTTTCATATAATCATTTCATTAATTTCATTAATTAAGTACCTCTTTCCACTTTCATTTAATCAATCAACAAACATTTATTAAGTATGTATTATGTTCTAGGTCTCTGAGTCAAGCAGCATAAATTTAATTCCTTGGCCATTATATACTTGAAGACAGTTAATCTCCTCTCTAAGATAACTATATATAATTCTTTGAACTAATCCCCATACATCATGATCTTGAGATCTTTTACTAGCCTAGACTGCTTACCCCCTTAACAATTTGCCTTCTGAAATATGTGACTGAGAATTCAGATGCATTCTATGCAGAGTATATAGCAAGTCTTACAACATGTCTCTCTTAATGCAGCCTAAGATAGCACTAGATTTTTGTAGCTTTATTGAGGGTCATATCTCACTGTTAATCCATTTTGAATATCAATGTGTGAAAATCCTTAGATCTTTCTCAAGTGAGACCTTGCTCCAGCTCTGTCCCAGTGGAGGTCTTCCCTCATCTAACTACTTCCCTCCTATAGCCATGTTTACATCTCACCTCAGACACTTGGCACTCACTAGCTGTATGACCTTGGGCAAGTCACTTAACCCCAATTTCCTCATCCTGTCTCATCTCCAGTCATCCTGATGAATATCTGGTCACCGGATTCAGATGGCTCTGGAGGAGAAGTGAAGCTGGTGACCTGCACAGCCCTCCCTCACTCAAAAACAAAAAAGTGTAAGTCATGCCATTATTTCTCTGATGGCATGGTCTTCTTTGACAACTAAGGACAAACACACACACACACACACACACACACACACATCCTTTCAAGCTTTAAAACTATGATGCTATGATCTTACTGAGAATCTGTTACTGGATTTGATACTGCTTGCAGATTTCCTCATTTATATAAGTTTTCATTTGTGTAAATGATATAGTAAGTTGATGACTGCGTATTTAAGAGGAAAGG
>JAQQSK010012388.1:0-11899 GCA_028658325.1 Potorous gilbertii | reverse complement strand
CTTTACCTGGTGGTAAGCAGACCTCCTCGTCGTCGTCAGAGACAAATGGAGGAATGATTTTCTCAAGAAAATACCCATCTATGGTCTTAGTTTTTTTTTCCCTTTTCTGGGCATTTTCCCAGCCAGTTACTTGATTTCTGAGAGTCCTCTCCACTCCCTGGCCTAGATTTGCCCTAGTGCTTGGGATCTGAAATTCAAATGCTGCTCCCCAGCCTCAGGGCTTTTGGCGGCAGGCCTGACTGCTCTTCAATGGGAGCTTATCTGCTGGTTCTTAGGTGGGGGCAGGGCCGCCTCCCAGGCTCAGTTCCCTCAGGGGGTTTATACAGAGATTGTAGTGGAGCTGGGGTGGAGCTCCAGCCTGCTCTGGGAGTCTCTGGCCAAGCTGCCTCTGCCTCTGCTGCAGCGGCCGCTTCCCAGGGGGTCCAAGTCCCGAAGATCTCCCACTCCCCTCTCAGCCCGTCTCTCTCACTGACCTGTGCGTCTGTGGGTGGAGGGTCCTTCGCAGCTGCCGGAGACTCAGGTCCCCGACGCCCCGCTGGGCTCTGCTCGCTCCTCTCAGTGCCGCGTGGCCGGGGCGGAGGAGGAGAGCGCTCGGCAGGAGAGGGCTCTGCTCTGGCCCGGGGTACCTTTGCGGTCAGTTTTTCAGGGCTCTCTGCAGCAGAAATCTCCTTCACTGTGTTTCTGTGTGGCTTCCACTGTTCCAGAATTTGTCAGGAGTTCTTTTTACAGGAAATCTATGGGCTGTGGGTTCGGACCTAGCATAGGTGAGTCTTTCTACTCCGCCATCTTGGCTCCGCCCCTCTGGATGACTATTTTAAAAAACATAAATTGCCCATATTAGCAGAAGACAGAGTTGAATACTTAAACAATCCCATCTCAGAAAAAGAAATTGAAGACTTCAATGAACTCCCTAGGATAACATCTCCAGGGCTGGATGAATTGACAAGTGAATTCTAAGAAACATTTAAAGAACAGTTAATTCCAATACTATATAAACAATTTGGGAAAATTGTGGAAGGAGTCCTCCCAAATTCCTTTTACGATATAATGTTGTTTCGATACCTAAACGAGGGAAAGATTAAACAGCTAAAGAAAACTATAGACCAATTTCACTTATGAATCTATATAACATTTTAGCGAAAAGAATACAGCAACTTTATTTGAGAATGATACATTATGATCAGGTAGGATTCATACTAGGAATGCAGAGCTGGTTCAATTTTAGGAAAAAACTATTAGCATTATCTATCATATCAGCAATAAAACTAACAGAAACCACATGAATGTCTCCATAAATACAGAAAAAGCTTTTGACAAAATACAGCACCCATTCCTATTAAAAACACTGGAAAGAATAGAAATAAAGGGAACCTTCCATAAAATAATAAGCAGTATCTATCTAGGAAGCATTGTATGCAATGGAGATTGGCTAGATGCCTTTGCAATAAGAACAGGGGTGAAACAAGGATGTCCATTATCACCACTGTTATTTGATATGGTACTAAAAATGTTAGCTGTAGCAATTAAAGAATATAAAGAAATGGAAGAAATTAGAATTGGCAAGGAAGAAACAAAGATATCACTCTTTGCAGATGATATCATGATATACTTAGAGAATCCTAGAGACTCCAGTGAAAAGATACGTGAAATAATAAACTTTGGCAAAGTTGCAGGTTACAAAATAAACCCACACAAATCTGCGTTTCTATATATTAAAAATAAAGCCCAACAGCAAGAGGGAGAAACAGAAATCCCATTTAAAGCTAGGATAGACATTATAAAATATTTGTGAGTCTACCTGCCAAAACAAATCCAGGGTCTATATGAACACAATTAGAAGACACTTTTTGCACAAATAAAGTCAGATCTAAGTTAAGTGGAAAAACATCAGTTGCTCGTGCATAGGCGGAGCCAATATAAGAAAAGTGACAATTCTACATAACTTAATTTACTTATTTAGTGCCATACCAATCAAGCTATCTGATAATTATTTTCTAGTGCTGGAAAAAAATAATATCAAAATTCATCTGGAAGAACAAAAGGTCCATATTATAAAGGGAACCAATGAAAAGAAATGCTAGGGAAGGTGGCCTACCTCTACCAGACCTCAAATTGGATTATAAAGCAGCAATTATCAAAACCACTTGGTACTGGCTGAGAAACAGAATGGCAGACAAGTGGAATAGGCTACACACTCAAGACACGGTATGTAATGAATATAGCAATCTACAGTTTGATAAACTGAAGGATCCCAGCTTCTGGGATAAGAACTTATTGTTTGACAAAAATTGCTGGGAAAGCTATAAAATAATATGCTGGAAACTAGGCTTAGACTAATGCCTGATACCTTACACAAGAATAAGGTTCAAATATGTGATCTAAGTATAAAGATTGGTACCATAAACAAATTAGTGAATCAATGAATAGTGTATTTATAAGATTCATGGAGAAGGGAGAATTTTTGACTAAACAAGACATAGAAAGCATTAAGAAGTATAAAAATGGATAATTTTGATTACATTAAACTGAAAAGTTTTTACACACCAAATTCAATGCAACCAAGATTAGGAGGGAAGCAGAAAACTGGGAAAGAATTTTTGCAACTAGTAGCTGTGATAAAGGCCTCATTTCTAAAATATATAGAGAACTGAGTCAAATGTACAGGAATATAAGTCATTCACAATTTATAAATAGTCAATGGATATGAACAGGCAGCTTTTAGAGGAAGAAATTAAAGCTATCTATGGTCATATGAAAAAATGCTCTAAATCGCTATTTATTAGAGAAATGCAAAACAGAACATCTGGGGGATACTACATGACACCTATCAGATTGGCTAACATGACAGAACAGGAAGGTGATAAATGTTGGAGAAGATGTGGGAGAGTTGAAACACTAATTCATTGTTGATGGAGCTCTGAACTGATAGAACCATTCTGGAGAGCAATTTGGATCTATGCCCAAAGGGCTACAAAATATGCATACTCTTTAACCCAGTAATGCTGCTTCTACGACTGTATCCTCAAGATGGGAATGGGAAAGGATCCCACATGTACAAAAATATTTGTAACAGCCCTCTTTGTGGTGGTCAAAAACTGGAAATCAAGGGGATGCCTATCAACTGGGGAAAGGTTGAACATATTATTGTATATGAATATAATGGAATACTATTGTACTATAAGAATTGATGAACAGGAAGACTTCAGAGAGACGTGAAAAGACTTATATGATCTGATTGTCATCCAAAGGAACAGAACGAGGAGAACTTTGTGCACAGAAGCAACCACAGTGTGTGAGTTATTTCCAATGTACTTGAAACTTCATTGCAACGTAAGGACTTTAAAAAATTCCCAATTGTCTTTTAAGGTCAAATGCCTTCCAAACCCAGGAAAGTACTTTGGAATTCAATTGCAGAATGTAGTAGATCATTTTCTTTTGTATCACGTTTTGGTTTGTTGTATAATTTCTCCATTCATTTGAATTCTTCTACACAGCCTAACTATCGTCATAATGTTTTTAATAGTAATGTATGTATATAACCGATATAAAATTGTTTGCCATCTCGGGGAGGGACGGGGAGAATGAGGAGGGAAGAGAAAAATAATCTGTTGTATGGTAATAACTGTAGAACACTGAAAATAAATAAAATCAATATAAAAATGAAAGTTAAAAAAGAATCAGGAGAGAGGACATCAAATTTATAAAAGAAATCAACAGCATTATTTAAATCTATTTCACTTTCATAATGGGTAAAATTGTCACAGGTGAAGGTTTGATTGTTTTGGTTCTATAAAGAAAAGATACATTAAAGTTTTTAATTTTCCCAAACAGGGACCCAGAAGCATCATAATGATAGGGAAGGGATGTCAAGACATAAGACGATGTCTGCCAGGATGAATGTCTAATACAGGGAATTACAGAGAGAAAAATTATGGTCAAAGATTTCATTCATTAATGAAAAGCTCACCATTGACGAAAAACATGGAGAGACTTAGATGAGTTGCACACCATTTACAAGGAATACTGTTTCCTCCCCTTATCAATATGATCTGCATTTTGTGAGAAGTAGCTATAGAGTATCCAAGATTAAGAAACACCATATTTATGTGGAAAATATATGGATAATATACAGGAGATATGACAATAGCAATGAACAAGTTTGGTTTATTGAACGATAGTTTGGTTTGGCTGTCAACAATATAGAAAATATAATAATATAGAGAAGCGAATAGCCCACTCTGGTTGAGATAGGATACATGTTGGAGGTTCATTCTTATGTACTTACCTGGAGTATCCCTTGACCCATTTGACCTCATTTTTCTATGATGAATTCCTCCCTGGACCGGCCTTTTAGGAAGGCTGAAGGATAAGCAAGTTTCATTCTCCTCAGAGCTTTGTTTGGGACTCTCAGGAGTTCTCCACCAGTTTAAGTACCTCCTTTTCTCCTCCACTTTCCTGTGACTATCTTTTCTCCTATCATCTTCATTTTCCTATTTCCTTTTGTATTTATTTGTTCACATTAGTCCCTCTTTGAGAGTATGAAATATCTTTCTTCTTTCTTGTATTTGCACCTCCAGTACTTAGCTTAACAAATGTATGTTATTTATCTTCACCTTCTGCATTTCACATAAAGCCTTGGCAAAAAGTAATCACCTAATACTTATTGGTTACATCTCTTTGCCTGTTGGAACATGAGAAAGCTCAGGCAAAAGCAAAATCTCCTGTATGAGGGTTCAAGACATCCCATAAATAGAAGGCCAAACTTTACACATATACATCTATATGTATGTATGTATATATCTACATATATATATGTTTGTGTGTATATATATGTGTGTGTATGTATATATACGTATATACACATATACATATATACACACGTATATATACTTATACATGCATTTTTTCTTATACACTCTAGGCAAGAAAATACTTCCAGAAATTTCCTCTCGTTATTTATATGGCACGACATTAAACTACACTGTTCATTCATTATACACCTCAAGTTCTCCTGGTCTTTATCATGATGCTTTCAAACCTCGAATTTCAACATCTTATTTCCTTTCCCACAGCTATTAAGTAGAATTAAGCAGGATGCATAACATATACAGATGGTTCTGATCCCATAACTGTTAAGGAAATGCCACCAAAAGCTCATGGACTGGGAAGGGAGTGTAAATTAGAAAAAAAACATGGTGCAGGAATTGATCACAATAAGCCCAGCTTAAAAATGATAATGCTTTTCTCTCAATAGTTTTGGATTTAAAAAAATGGGAAAGAATCATATCTGATTCCACACATTTCCGGGTATAATCAAATGATAAAAGGCTAAGGGAGATTCAGTGCAGCAACCCAGTGACATGTGTAGGTGGAGTGCAGTCAAATACACAAATGGTTCCCATAAAAGGTGGAAATATGATTAGATGGTGTGAGTTAGACAGTCAAGTCCCCTGATATATTCTGAATCCTTTCTTCCAAAGAAGTACTGGTTCCTAGACCTAAACGTTGACTCATGTTAAAGCACACAAGCACAGTTCTCAAGTGAACGGTCTCGAGTCAGGTAAAAGTGAGGGCTTAACCGCTGAACTTTCATGAGGTGCCCCAGAGAACAGCTGAGAATTGATGAGTGAGACAGGAGTTATCTGTTTTTTCCACCTCTTCTCAGTAGGAACTTGCTGGGGAGAGCATCCCACCCTTGAGATTGGTCCATGGTCTGAGCAGACTTTGTTAATTGGCTAAGGGGCTGAGAGCATGCCGTTCACGAGCGAACTATGCAGCTGGGAGAGCTTAACTGGGGACAGAAAGCCTGAGAAGCAGTTTCCTTTCTCCTTGGAAGGAGAAGGGGGCTCCCGTGGGGAGAACTCACCCTGCATGTTGACATGTAGCTTGTATCAGTAATAAAGCCTACACCTCTGCTTCACTCTGGCGGTCTCTTCTCTCATAAGTATATCCGGCTGATCACCGAAGACCTGCAATAGGTGAGAGAACCCGGCAACCCACGGCATTAGGCAGGACAAATTCAGAACTGGTTTCCCATATTTATGACTTTGAAACACTGATAAATGAGTGAATGGATGACCAACAAAAACACATTTATTAAAGGTATTCTACTAAGTCGTGAGGCTAAAAATGACAGTATCTGTCATTAAGAATCTCACATTTTAATACTGTTTGAGAATGTGTCTTTGTGTACGCACATACACGCATGGGGTAACCAAGGAGAAACACTAATTTGAAATTTTAAATGGATGCTGAGTGTGGTCACATGGGATTAAATCCATCCAGGAGTAATAATAGAGACCATCATGGTTCCAGAACTTGGGCTGCAAGGGGAAGTGTGATGGCATAGGATATGATGTGCACTACACATCTAGGTTGCTTATGAGAAGATGCCTGGAGACTGAGGGAAAGATTACCCATGGATCAGACAGACCCACATGACTTGAGGATACTACTATTTAATAGGCCAAGTGGGTCAAGCACCATACTTGCACTGAAATTGTCAAGGTTCCCTAATAAAACAACATTCTTGGTTTACATTGGTTTACTCAAGATATAGGTCCCTAAACCCTCCCCAGAAGGGTATTATCTCTTTCCATTTCCACTATTTACTTTATCACTAACATTTATCAGGTATGACTTGAATATGATACACCAATTTTTATGACATTGCCATGACTAAGGACAGCATAGACATAAGAGAAGCACAAGTATATGGACTAGTCCAGATTTTGGTAGTGGTGTTACTTTTCAAAAGCAGGAGTGGCAAAATAAAGTTCTGAAATTGTAGTTGGAAAGGGCAGGATTCAATTTTTTTTTTATCAGTCATGTAATCCATACAATGATGAACAAAACACTCAACCCCTTTCAGTCTTAATTTCCCTAAAAAGGATCTGATAGACTAGTATAGACATAAGCATGGATACATGATGTATCCAAGAATGTATCTGGGCAGGGACACATTAAATATGGTACTTTTGTCTATCAATGCATTGGACCAAGCCTTGAGGAAGAGGTCAAATTTTACTCCCAGAACTGTTCTGAGGCTCAAATGATGTAATAAATATATGTTTTGTAAAATTTTACAGAATTATATAATCTCTTGTTGATTATCATTGCAGTTCTTTGATCACGTATTCAAATACTGTTACATAAATTATGTCTTCCTTTGGTTACTATTAAAAGGAAAAATAGATAACTAAAAGTGTGCTCTTCAATAACTATAGTGAATGATGATAGTAATTTAGATGACAAGGAATAATAGATTGGGCAACAATGAATGCTGGACGAGAATGTTGCCAACTATAGGTCACTTTAAAAATTAACACTAGGCAAGGGAACCATTCAGGGAATTACGGAAAGTTAATGTTTTTAGTGACAGAGAGCTATTAGCTACAATAATTAGCTTTTTCATCAGACCCAAGGAAAATGATGCATGGGGGACTAGGAGGGAGGCTGCAGTTCCCAAGGAAAAGAAAACAAAACAAAAAAGCAAGATGATTAAAAGGAAAAAAAATATCCGTGAGAATCTATTTTACCACATTTCACATCTCATCACTAGGCCATTGAAAAGGAAACCCTTCTCTTTATTTCCCATGATCTGAGTCTAAACTGAGAATAAACTTCTATAAACTGAAAATGAAAGTCTTCCCCAAATCCTTTTTCACTGAAACAATATATGAGAGTCAAAAATTAAATAACACAGAACACTAGCTCATCCAGAATGGCTCATCTTAAAGACAGAACTCTCCCTCCTCTCTCTCTTTTCTCTGTCTCTTTCCATCTGTCTCTCGATCTTTCTTTGTATTTCTCTCTTCCTCCATACAAACTCACACACACACACACACACACACACACACACACATACACACAGACAGACAGACACACACACACACACACATACACACTGTTCCCAAATTCTTAGTGGAGTTTAGAGTTATGGAAATGTAAAACTGCACTATGATTTTTCAGATTTTCTGTCATATCTTTCATCCTCACCACAACCGGATTGTTTCTCTTATTATTCCACTTCACTGTGAAGAAACTGAAATTGAGAAAAGCTAAGTGACTTGGCAACATTAAAACAGTTAATAAGTGTCAGTGTAGATTTGAACTCAGTTCTTCCAGTACCCAACTTTTACATTTTATCCACTACATAGCTAAGCTTCTTCATAAGATGAAGTTGACAACGTGATTTTACAAAATTGGTGTATATGAAGGTCTAAAACTTGGGTCAGACCTTCAGTTTTGCTAGTCCAAAATGGAGCAGAAGGAGTGTCTAAACATAAAACTCTTATTTGAAATAAATGCTAGAGACATATGTTCACTACAGCATCATTATGATAGAACAGCTAGGTGGTAAAGTGGATTGAATTATGAACTTGGAGCCTGGAACACTTGTTTTAGAATCCTGTATCAGTCATTTATTAGTTATTTTTCCAAGGACAGAGCATTTAATTTTTATTGACCTTAGTTTACTCATCTACAAAATAGGAACAAAAATAACACCAATCTCACACTCTTTTGAGGATTTAATGAGATAGCAAGTAAAATGTTCCATACAATTTAATGTGTTACGTCAATTTTGCCATCATCATCATCAATACTTCAAGAATTCACCTAGTGAAACTAACATAATCGTAGGTTGATTTAAGAGATACACTCATGAAAATAATAAAGAAAAATATCTGAGTTGCGTATCATTTGCAGGAGATGTCATTCTTTCTACTATAATACTGATTAGCATTTGGGGGTCAATGACATTGGAATTGTCAGGATCAGTAAATGCCAGGTACCGGAGGAAAAAGTATATTGGAGTTTGTAGGTGGGAATAAATCTTGGTCAAGATGATCATGCCCAAGTTCCCAATCATGGTGACAGTGTAGATAAACAAGAACATGAGGAAGGGGGAGAGTGACATCTCTGTGCAGTCTGTGAATCAGTCTTGGTCAAGATAAAACAGTCTAGATTCCACAAAGTTGTGGTCATGCAGATGATAAGGAACACCAGAAAAAAGGGGATGTGCAGGTCAGGATGCTCTGTGATGCCCGGAAGAATGAGTTCAGTTACTTGATTTTCTGTAGTGCCATTCCACTTACCCATTCCTTCCATGCAGAGAAAGCTGTCTGAGATATGATCTTTCAACCTGATATAAACCATTCATGAGAGTTTTTGTGTGTAGGATATTTGCAAATAACTCTCACTATTCAATATCACATCAAGGAATTCAGGAAAGATCTCCTTACTTCCCATAGCCTCTCCTTAGTGTCTACACTAGAGAAAGATTCCTTTACTGTCTATATGATAAAGTTGAACTTGGGCAAAGTTTTGATATATTTAATAACTATCATTTTCAGTCACATAAAAAACATGTTTATGGGGGGCGGAGCAAAGATGGCAAAGCAAAAAGATGCAGCCCATAAAATACCTGTGAAAAACGACTCTAAACAAATTCTGATCAGCAGAAGTCACAAGAAAACAGAATGAAAGAGAAAGGACAGGTCTATTGTACGGAGGTAGGAGCAGAGCAGCCCTTAGAGCTCAGCTCAGCTTTGGCTGTGCAGCGTAGCAGGGAAAGGACAGGAAAAGGCCTCTGGGTTGAATCCCAGGCAATATCTGGGCTTCTCAGATCCTTCTGCCCACAAATGCCTAAGACACTTCGAAGGTCAGTGAAAACCCCCTTTTTTTTCCTTTTATTATTATTTTTTTAATGTTCTATAATCACTTCCTTAAAATTAAGATTTTGTCCCCCCCATGCCTTCCCCCCACTACGCCCCTCCCTCCCCATGACAGCATACAATTCTGTATAGGTTCTGCATATACTTTCCTATTGCGCACATTTCCACTATAGTCATGCTATGTAGTCGCACTAAAATAAATGGAAGAAATCACACAACAAATCAAAACATAATACACTAAACCCCCCCACCACACACACACACAAGAATGATCTGCTATATTCTGCGAATGACTTTCATATTTCTTTCTCTGAGTGTGGAAGGCATTTCGCCTTAGAAAACAATCATTGGGATTTTTTTTTTCAGTAAGTTCTTGTGTTATTGCGAAGTTCCAAGTCTACCAGAAAAAGCTCTCGCACACTGTGGTCATTATTGTGCACAAAGTTCTCCTGGTTCTGCTGCTTTCACTAAGTATCAGATCATATAAGTCCATCCAGGCCTCCCTGAGGTCTTCTTGTTCATCATTTTTTATGGAGCAATAATAATCCATTACATTTATATACCATAATTTATTAAGCCATTCCCCAACTGATGGGCATCTCTTTGATTTCCAGTTCTTGACTACCACAAAAAATGCTGCTATAAATATTTTTGTATATGTGGGACCCTTTCTTATTTTTATAATCTCTTGGGGATACAGTCCTAGTAGCGATATTGCTGGGTCAAAGGGTATGAACGTTTTTGTAGCCCTTTGGGTTCCAAATTGCTCTCCAAAATGGTTGGATGAGCTCACAGCTCCACTAACAATGAATTAGTGTTCCAACTTCCGCACACTCATTTTCTTGTTCTGTCATGTTTGCCAATCTTATAGGTGTGATGTGGTACCTCAGAGTTGTTTTGGTTTGCATCTCTCTAATCAGTAGTGATTTAGAGCACTTTTTCATATGATTATAGATGTCTTTAATTTCTTCCCCTGAAAATTGTCTGTTCATATCCTTTGACCATTTATCAATTGGGGAATGACTTGTATCATTATATATTTGAGTCAGTTCTTTACATATTCTAGAAATGAGGCATTTATCCCCGAGCTTAGCCATAAAATTCTTTCCCAATTTACTACTTTCCCTCCAAATTTTTGGATGCATTGAGTTTGGTTGTGCAAAAACTTTTCAGTTTAATATAATCAAAATTGTCCATCTTGCATTTCATAATGCTTTCTATCGTTTCTTTAGAAAAAAATTTTTCTCTTCTCCATAAACCTACCAAATCTTATGGGATACTACAAAAGCAGTTCTTAGGGGAAGTTTTATATTTTTGAATGCCTACATAAATAAAAGAGAGAAAGAGGAGGTCAATGACTTGGGCATGCAGCTGAAAAAGCTAGAAAAAGAACAAATTGAAAATCCCCAAGAAAATACCAAACTAGAAACATTGAAAACCAAAGGAGAGATTAATAAAATTGCAATTAAGAAAACTATTGAATTAATAAATAAAACCAATAGTAGGTTTTATGAAAAAACTAATAAAATTGATAAACCTTTGGTCAACTTGATTAAAAAAAGAAAGAAGAAAATCAAATTATTAATATTAAAAATGAAAGGGATGAACTTACCTCCAATGAGGAGTAAATTAAAACAGTAATTAGAAATTACCTTGCCCAAATTTATGCCTACAAACTCGATAATCTAAACAAGATGGATGAGTATTTTAAAAAATACAAATTGCCCAGATTAACAGAAGAGGAAATTGAATACCTAAACAATTCCATCTCAGAAAAAGAAACCGAACAAGCCATCAATGAACTCCCTAGGAAAACAATCTCCAGGACCAGATGGATTCACAAGTGAATTCTATCAAACCTTTAAAGAACAGTTAATTCCAATACTAAAAAGAATATTTTTGAAAATTGGGGAAGAAGGAGTCCCCCAAATACTTTCTATGATACAAATGTGGTTTTCATACTCAAATCAGGAAGAGACAAAGCAGAGAAAGAAAATTATAGACCAATTTCTCTAATGAATATAGATGCAAAAACTTTAAACAAGATTTTAGCAAAATGAATACAGCATCTTATCAAGAGAATAATACATTATGATCAGGTAGGTTTCATACCAGGAATGCAAGGCTGGTTCAATATTAGGAAAAGTATTAGCATTATTGATCATATCAACAACAAAACTAACAAAAACCACATGATTATCTCAATAGATGCAGAAAAAGCT